>JAUTBZ010047553.1:0-18553 GCA_032361785.1 Lepetodrilus galriftensis
GACTTCTGAATAGGCAGTTTTCCCAGGGTGTTTGACAGAAGGTAGTGGAGTCACAACAGCGTGGGTTTTCGAGGATGATGTTTACCAGGCTTACCTTTTCATTAAATTTAATCTTTAGCTTGTCATCATGTCACTTACTCTACAAGACCTTGCCATTGGTTAAGATCGGGTTTTCATCTTTATACCGAGTGCATGGTGGTTTCGTACGATTTGACCTTTAAGTACTTCAGACAGATAAGAAAGGTGAAGAAATAACAAAGCGGTATAACATGTAAATCGTTTACAGTTTCCAAGTGAACCCGTTAATGCATTGTGTGCGGTTACATCAAAGACTAATGAGAGTTTACCCGGACCGTATAAATCCCCATTCTTATAGTTAAAAAGACTGCACGTTACGTTTACGTGAAAACATACGAGTGGTACAATGTTCACATGTGGTCTGATACGAGTTCAAGAACCAGGCCGATTTGCGAGGGCAATAAGTCCATGACTTGTGTCCGTCTTTAGAAACAATGTGTTCCACCGCACCGCATCGTAGCGTTGCTATAATTGCGATACTGTACATCTTGGACATGGATTTATTGGGACTCTTTCTCTTGCATGATGCAGACGGTTTACTCAGACCTATGCCTAGAGTGCGTACCATTACGGATGTTTGTTTGGTCTGGGAAACCAACGCACGTGGCCGGTTCCCCAATTTCGCAATATGCCGTTGAAAATGCTTAGGGCAATTTTCTCATCGACGTTATTTGTGAGGGAGGGAAGTATGAATATGGACTGGGTCTGTACGAGTTGTGGCGAAAAGGGGGTGGAGGGTTGGGGGGTTGGCTTTGGGGTGGAGTTTAGGTGAGGTATTTTGTATTGTAGTGATCCAGCACCACCAGACATGCAGACAGTTCGAAGTCGGTGAACACGTGGTAACACCGCCGTGTGTGGTATACATGTGTACGTATATATACAAACGTTGGTCTGAATCAGTGCGCTACGACGTATACAGTAGGCCTACGTCTACGTTTTGTTCCAGACACATTGCCCCCTAGACACATTGCCCCCAGATAGATTGTCCCATAGATACATTTCCCACAGACAGTAGAAACCAACGGGAAACTCACAATAGTATGAAAGATAATAGGGCCTACATATGGCCTCCAATATACTACTACGTGACAAAGTAATAGACAGATATTTGCCGAAATATCCCTACTTACTTTTGAAATTGACATTTAGCGAATAATGTTGGTAGATCAAGATCTACCTGCCTATCTACCTGTAATTTTATATACTCTACCCTATAAAAGTAATATTCGAATATTTACACTATGTATGCCTTTAATACACTAAAACGTGATGCCTAATGAAAATAAGAATAGTCATATCTGTTTGGTGAACGATTTAATTTATCTATGCCATCACTTATTTCTTGCCATCAGTATATGTCGAAGAAACTGCATTAAAGTATAACCTCTCCCAATTTTATTTCTTACCCAGACCCAGACACATTTCTTTGACGATTCAGTTATATGTTGGTGTTCTGGTAAATGTATAAGCATTTTACTGTAATTCATCACTCGTCGTGTTATATTTGAGACTTCAAATGCCTGCTACTGCACCTTGAACTACTACGGGTCTACATATCCATACACAATTATCATAATAATTAATATTGATATGATCCTTTTACGACTACGAATAGTTTGTCTCAAATATCCAACAGCACCTACAGCAAATTCGAATACCTTGTGCATAGTGTTTATTTCACAGGTGCTTCATTTACATCTTAATACGACCTGTTACTTGAGAGATGAGTCGCCAGAAACCGCCAATGTAAACTGTTCGTTCCGCGACTGGAAAACTCCATTACTCGCGTGTGGTGCTATGGCGCTTGTATGTTTATGGGTTTATAATAGAACAAGTCTGGGGGTTCCGTCTAGTTGTAATTGTTTCCCTGCCGCGCAGTCCCTTAAGATCTCGAGTTTACTGTAGGTACTAACCCTTAGGCTAACGGTCTACTGAATAAACTTCCTCTTCTCTGGTTAAATACTGCCTCCTTGATCAGTTGGACGAGCTTGCTCTTAAATCGTCTACTCGCTTCCCGGTCAATATCCGAGAGAAGTGGGCCTTTAAAAAACCATAATAAATTAGGAACATGTTGGGGGTGATTGTCGTTTACCTATCTTACTTCCGGTGTTCCATTTGCATGTCATGATTCAAATTGTTTGGACAAGAAAATGATGACTGCTGATGGCAAAATAGTGTATGTTTCATTGAATTGAAATTGTATTGAAAAACGAAAGTTACATGAAAACCGCTTCTGTCTTTTTTCTTCTTTAACAATTTAAATACTGGAGAGATTAAGAGAAAATAATACTTGATTGTATTACCGATTTAGTTAGAACCAACACACTGGCCATATTCTAAATGAACCAATGCTTATTTGAAAACATAAATAAATCCGTAGCGGATGAATGAGCAGTGACATAGTATAAGTTAAACAGGATGCATATCATATTAGCTTTTCCGGGTGTTTTTTTCTTTCTAGTATGGCTTCTTTTCCACAACCGACGACGATTACTTCGTTGAGCCACTATGGAACCACACAAACCGTCTGGGAGTGGAGGGGTACCCACATATCGTCTACACTCGCTCTGCACTCAAGATCAGGGATGATGATTCGCATTGTGGTGTTTCTGGTAATGGTTGTTTGATGATTTTAAAGCAAGATGTAGGCTATACATGAACTGGAAGTAGTGACACAATTGACCAATAATTACGATACATATACCAAGCACAATTTGGAATCTATAATTTAAAATTAAATATTGGTTTATTTCCGCTCTCAGACATTAATAGTTAGTATAATGTCTGTACCGGAAGTAGTGACACAATACATTAACCAGTACGACATCAAGAAGGGTTTAGAACCCACTTAATTTAACATAAGTCTTTGTTCGTTTCCGCCCTCCAAACGAATGAAGATTAAGATTGCTCTAGAAGCTAATTAGTAATTATCTACCCATAAACGTCATAATAGAGTCCCTATATGATGTAACATGAAGGGATTCCAAATAGGCTGTCACCGATGGATACTTCCGGTTTCCAGATATTCAGGACAAGAAGAGGAAATGGCTCTTACACAAATCTCCGAGGATATTTAACGAAGTGGTCAAATATAAGAAATATGCGAAACATTGGAAATATATGAAGAAAGAAAAATATAGGAAAGGACGACACAAGAGGTCAGTAAGCAAGAACAGAGATGTTGAGACGCTGGTGGTGGTGGACAAACGTATGGTCATCTACCACGGACTTCACGAGATAGAACGATACGTGCTGACCATCATGAACATTGTAAGTACCTAGTACCTTGCATTCAACATTATGTTATAATATAAGATCCATTGGATCTATCGTTGTTATGTTTATATTTTAATTTGTTCTATGATTTCATCTATCAACGCTAGTATAGGCTCATTGGAGCATACCACTACTGCAGTACAACATTTTCATCTTCTTCTTCTTCCTTTTCTTTTTCTTCCTCTTCTTCTTCGTCTTCTATTTTTCATCGTCATCATCGTCGTCGTCTTCTTTTTCTCTACTTCTACTACTACTACTACTACTACTACTACTACTACTACTACTACTACTACTACTACTACTACTACTACTACTACTACTATTACTACTACTACTACTACTACTACTACTACTACTTTAATAATAATCATTTTCATATTCATCATATATAGTCATGTTCGTATTCTAATTCAAATTCATATACTTCAGAACAGTTCGTAACCATACTATAAGAATCGTTAAGGACTGTTCACAGACTAAGAAGTTCGTAAGAACATTTCGAGAATAGACTCCCTATTTTTTCATTACCGTGTTGTCTAGCCGAGCCTATGATAGTGTATCTGACCATAGGCATTATAGACCGTGTGGTTTCCTTTCTTGAGGTCAGGTTGCCAAACTCTTCCATGATCCGAGCATAGGGAACAAAGTGAACATCATCATCACCAGACTCGTCAAACTATCCGAGGACCAGGTAGGCTTCCTATGCAAGCTCACATCCTCTAAGTACAGTTTCAGTGTGCTGGTTCATACGCTACGAATGATGATGTATTTGGGTATGAGTACTGAGGATGTGTCAGTCGATGTACTTGCTAATTGCAAGCGTAATGAACATAAAGACCAAGCATGAAATATCATTGAAACCTCGCCATTGGCTGCTGTTACATACGCAGTAGCGTATTTGTAAGGTCTGACCCTGCATTTTAGAGGATTTGTTTATGAAGGAGATGCTGTTGATACCACAGGATTATTGTTAGTACTTGTTAAATGGTCGTGATACATACGAAGAATTTAATTAAGAAAGTCCGTATGCAGGTCTCGTTCAAACAGAATGGTTGCAGCGCTACAAGAGTCGTAACTCGTATACGCTAACATTTAACATTTGAGACCTTCCGTAATGAATACTACATGTACTATACCAACGGGAAAAGGTTGATCATTTGTGATAGGTTCACAGTCTAATGCACTATCTGTGAAACCTGTAATTGGTAATGATAATAAACAGGGGAATCTTTCCATAGTTGAAGTTCCTTTGCTGACACCCGGTTGTAACTATCTGAAATCCGGTTGTAAATGTCTGACATCCGGTTGTAAATGTCTGCTTCCTAGCAAGGTCTGGCGATCAACCACCACGCTGACAAGTCTTTGGACAGCTTCTGTAAGTGGCAGAGAGAGATCAACGTCAACATGAACTACTCGGACGGCGCCGGCATCGCTCACCACGACAACGCCGTGCTCATTACAAGGTAGGTGATGATGATGATGATGAATAGGACGATTATGGTGCTTATTGCTGATGATGGTGATGATGAAAGTGGCGATGACGATATTTATGATAATGATAAAGGATGTGGTGACGACGACAATAATGATTGGTAATGAGATTGTTATTGTTGTTGATGATGATGATGGTGATGAAGATGATAATGGTGATGACGACGACGACGACGTTGCTGATCACGACGACGATGATGAAGTAATACTGCAATAAAATACAATCCAACAAAGTTATCTAAATCATACAATGATCCAGTTAACGATGAAGGATACGAACGTCAATTTAATATTACTATTTCGACTATTATGAAATAGTTTGGTGTGTCTTTTCAGATTCGATATTTGCACCTACAAGAACAAGCCGTGCGGAACCTTAGGTAAGCTGACTTAACGTGTATGACCTCAACGGCTCGTACTTACGTCGCATTGTTTCTTATACCTATACCAATATTACAGGATTCCTGTACTTGTACCACTATTACAGGATTCCTGTACTTGTACCAATATTACAGGATTCTTGTACTTGTACCACTATTACAAGATGAGATTCATCAACTCAGCTGCCTCTGTACTGATGCCGTATGACTTCTATGTCAGGTCTTGCACCAGTCGCAGGAATGTGCGAAGACGAGCGGAGCTGCAGCATCAATGAGGACATCGGCCTGGCATCAGCCTTCACCATTGCCCATGAGATCGGACACAAGTGAGTGGCTTACAGATGCCCGTGTCTTGTTGTGTTCTGCCGTGCATGTGATGCTTCTACGGGGATCCTAGTATGAGACAGATAACTGTAATGTTCTGTCCATTGCCTTGTGTATACATACACTAATTCTTTCATTGATTCGGGCGTTAATATATATTTCGTCTTTTCTCTCTCTCTTCCTCTCAGTTTGCCTCCTACCACATTTGCTCACATCTCTGTCTCTCTCAATCTGTCTTCTTATATGTACACATTAATATAAATGAACAAAGTTGGGGATTTACATGTGAGGTATATATTCTCTCTCTCTCTCTCTGTCTCTGTCTCTGTCTCTGTCTCTGTCTCTGTCTCTCTCTCCCTTTCGAATCATCCCTCTGATGGCCGACAGAGGGTGCCAAATAATAAACATTATTTCTATTGCTTTTGCAATGCTCTATATTAGTCTCTGATATACACTTGTAACTTCCAGTTTCGGAATGCACCACGACGGGGCGGGAAACCCTTGCGGAACACCGGAACACGAACCAGCGCGCATCATGGCTGCGCAGCTGACAAAAGACACCGTACCCTTCTTATGGTCAAGCTGCAGTCGAGAATACATTACCAGCTTCCTGGAGTAAGAACATCTATTCTGATTCGAAAGTTCAAAGTCATGCCAGCATAAATGCTATGAATTCAATCGTAATATAATCATCCATTATCGTTTGACACCCAAGACTGCTACTTGGCATTCCACGCTTAAGTTGCTATACCATATTGTAATTATTATAACAAAGTGTAAATTTTATACCATATTGTAATTTCTATACCACATTGTAATTTCAAATCGTCGTGACATCAGTGAAATAATGCCACAGCGACATTAAAGCGATGAATTCGCCCGCTGTATTTTCAAGAGTTGGCAAATGGTAATTAAAAGTGACGATGCAATCTGCAATTTTCTGTCCCGTGAGTGAGCCGAGTGACAAATTACGATGGACAACTAGTACGACATCCTGGACAGCGATTGGCATCACTGCGCATGTCCTTCACTGACCATGGAAGCTCTTCAAGTTATAAATTTGAAAAATACTTTTTTAAAATAGACAGATCGATGTTCTCTTGGTCAAGAACAGTGATTGATTTCAACATATTTTATTGTCACAAATTCAATAAGATTAGATAAAATCGAAAACACTTACTAGTATCTAAGTCCTCTCATTAGAACAGCGTGTTCCTCTTCATTTTTAGTTCGGGACAAGCCCGATGTCTGGAGAACAAACCAGCGAAAATGGAGTTCATGTTTCCACGACAACTGCCAGGGGAGACAATTGGATATCACAGACAGTGCAAGCTCCAGTTTGGACCTCACTCTCATGCCTGTAAACTGAGGGTGGGTAGCAAGTCTCAGAAATACCACCACCCCCTCCTACTTCACCCCTCCCATTTCCCTAATACCTCTGTACACATATCCACAGAACAAATCTTCTGGAGTTAATTAAATACCGATGACGGATGATAGCCCTGTCATTCAAGAAAATATCCGTCACCACACGATAGAGCAGTTGTAGATCGTCGGATTTAGGAACCAACGAATTCTAACCTATACATGTCTTACGCAGGATTCGCTGTTGTAGAGCATTTATAGCATTTATCATCATTGGTTCGTCGGTACCAGCGACTGATCTTGGGCTTACTGAAACAGTGCGCTACAGGTGCTGTAGGTTTCCTCTTTCCATAAACTGACACGTGGTCATAGATATAGCACTGTACAGTATTTACAAGCATCCTTTATCTCAGACTTCAGTATACCATGACTTGTTAGAATGATGCTGACCATTTGTTTCCGTGTCCAGCAAGTGTGTCGGGAACTGTGGTGCGCGGACATCAACGGACAATGCGTGACCAACAGCATCCCAGCTGCCGAGGGCACCGCATGCGTCCTGTCACTCAAGAAAAGGGGCGTGACCGGGGTAAGTCACGTGGACAACACATGGACTCTTGGACGTGTATAGTAATATCTATCTTATTGGAGTAATATATATTATATGTAATAGCACCTTGACACAGAATGTGGTAAGCCCACTTGCAATGCGAGATATCCACGACCGAACGCATGCTCAAAGCGCTACATTATTACCCTAGGCAGTGGATCAATGTGCACTCACTTTACTTTCTCAACTACCTGGGGAACATACAACTAAAGTTGTTGTTTCAAGCGCTAGAAGGTTAACATTCAAAATTCCATGTAATCATACCGTGTACAATGGCAACATGGCGTCAACAAACAAAGCATAACTAAATGACGCACGACTTCCATTTCCGGCTGTTAACATCATTGTCTCCATTTCCGGTCCGTAGTGGTGCTACCGCGGTCAGTGTGAGAACCCCAACTACAGACCCAAGCCGGTGAACGGAGGGTGGGGTCACTGGTCGTTGTGGGGTCAGTGTTCTAGGACCTGTGGGGGTGGGGTCAACTCTAGCAAGAGGGAGTGCAATACCCCGTCGTAAGTATCGTAATAGACAGGAAATTAGACTATCGTAATAGACAGGAAAATAAACTATCGTAACTATCGTAATAGACAGGAAATTAGACTATCGTAAGTATCGTAATAGATAGGAAATTAGACAATCGTAATAGACATGAAATTAAACTATCGTAAATATCGTAATGTACAGGATAATGCACTATCGTAATGATCGTAATAGACTGGAGTATAGACTATCGGACACATCGTAATATACAAGATAATGCACTATCGTAATGATCGTAATAGAGTAGAGTATAGACTATCGTAAATATCGTAATATACAAGATAATGCACTATCGTAATGATCGTAATAGACTGGAGTATAGACTATCGTACACATCGTAATATTAAAGATAATGCACTATCGTAATTATCGTAATAGATTGTAGTACAGACTATCGTAAATATCGTAATAAACTGGAGATTAGACTATCGTAAGTATCGTAATAGAAAGCAAATAATTGACATTTACTAAGTTCTTCAATTTGATATATTCTTAGGAAAGGTATGTGTTAATGGACAATGATGTTGTAGCTTTATACAGTTTTTTTGTCTTTACGATTACAATAACATGCTTCATTTGAATACCAAGGATAATCTGGTTCACGTTTTTATCTTCAAGAACTATATGTTGAAGATATGCACTGGTTCGGCTAGAGAACCGTCACTCTGTGTACGCAATACCGCTTGATCAAAATAAACTAGTTCTGAAAGGAGTGGCATGTACGTAAATTAGAATGGGTCCGATATTATTAACTTCTCCATTAATGTATTTCAGACCGAAGCACGGCGGAAGCTACTGTCTCGGGAAACGGAAGAAGTTTATGTCTTGCAACACTCACGTATGTATCTAATTGTTAACACAAGCTAATCTTGTAATTTTTCTTATACTAGATACGCAATTTTAAAGAAAACTATCATTCAATAAAAAAAAAGAACTGCAACGAAAAACCGTGTGCTATCTCGAACTTCCGGTCTTGAAATCTAACAGTAAATTGTACAATATAATTTGTTCACAATGAAACAGCCTTGTCCAAGAAATTCCACCGACTTCCGGGAAGTCCAATGCGCAAGCTTCAATGACGTGGACTTCCGGGGCCGCCATTACGACTGGAAACCGTATACAGGAGGTGAGTAAACTAGTCCCCCCCCCCCCTGACACATTTAAATGCGTACATGATCAAATAAATAATAAATCCGTGGGAATATAATCTTCATATATATTCTTACCTAATTCGTAATTCTGTGTAACTATTACAGTATGTTGTTAATAATTTGTTATGCGTGCGTTTGTTCTCAGTGCAGGTAAAGCCGTGCGCATTAATCTGCATGGCGGATGGATACAATTTTTATACCGAAAGGTCATCAAAGGTCATCGACGGTACAAAATGTAGTGCGGACACACTTGATCTCTGCATCGATGGAGAATGCCATGTAAGTTTTACATTTTACAGTTCCGTTTGATATAGCGCTGATCGAAATATTTTCCGATGCCTTAAAATACAACTATATCCGCCGTTAACCATTATTATTTACCACAGAAATATAGCATTACTGATTACTAATTGTCATAAATGCAGACTGTTGGATGCAATGGAATCCTGGGGTCACCAATGAGGGAAGACAACTGCCGTGTGTGTGGAGGCGACGGAAGCACGTGCAAGACAATATCCGGGGTCTTCAGCAGACCTCTTCCTAAAGGAGGTACGGTCATAAATAATCTTGCGAACAAAGTACAACGTCGTTATTCTCAGCTCGCCGCGATGTAGCATCACACAGATACATGCATGCCAACACATATTTGGGCGACAATATATGTTTTACAGTATTATTTCTTGTACATATTTACAGTGTTATTTCTTGTACATATTTACAGTGTTATTTCTTGTACATATTTAAGCTTACCAAGAGGTGGTGACCATTCCACAAGGAGCAGTCCATGTTCGAATAAGGGAAGCAAGACAGTCCAAGAACTACCTTGGTACGTTAGGCCCCTGTTCCACAGAATGATCGGGTACGCTATAAGAGTCGTAGCTTCATGTTAGCGGCTGGGAGTTACGACTCTCGTAGCGCTACGACCGTTCTGTGAAACGGGTCACTGGTCTTCATGGTCTTAGTGAGGTTGGAATACCGGTAGATGTATTCATGTCAAAGTTACATCTCACAATTTAACAAATATTGTCTGGGAAAAAGCATTATTATCCAATTTACGACCTATGCCCATCATCGAACCCCAGGGGTCGTATTCATAAAAGGGCTTAAGTCAGTTTTCGCTATATATTTGGTCATCAAAAATTGACTTAAGCCCCTTTATGAATACCGGCCCAGGGGTCGTATTCATAAAAGGGCTTAAGTCAGTTTTTGATGATCAATATATAGCGAAAACGGACTTTTATGAATACGGCCCAGGTCATGTGTAGTCATAATAGCCTATGGTTCGAGGATGACGTGGTGTCAGTAGAACAGAGTCCACATAATGTTCGTAAGGCTACGAACCCATACACATATAAAGGGAGTCACGGCGCTAGTGTATTGCTACGATTGTCCTGTGGAACTGGAATGCAGGGAAATTACCACATAGCTGCCCAGACTAAAACCATTCTCTTGTCCAACAGCTGTCCAGAACGCTAAAGGAAAGTACTACATCAATGGCGACTGGATCATAGACTGGCCGCGGAAGTTCCTAATCGCAGGGACGGTGTTCCACTACGAGCGCCCGGAGAGAAGCCAGTCCGGGCTGGAATCTCTCTGGGCACTGGGACCAACCAGCGAGCTGCTCGTCATCAAGGTAGTCACATGAGATGTCTATAGAATATCTGCTGAATGACGTAGTCGAATGATGTTGGATACCGGTATCTGTCGAATTGCATCGAGGTGAATGACGTCGAATGATTGTTGAATGACGTCGAATGTCTATTGAATGCCTTCTAGATCATCATTAATGTTATTACAACAATAATAAGAAAAAGAAGGAGGAGGAAAGAGGAGGAGGAGGAGGAGGAGGAGGAAGAAGAAGAAGAAGAAGAAGATGATGAAGAAGAAGAAGAAGAACAACATTATCAATATAGCGCTAGAATGACCAGTTATTCTTACAATTGTGTCTGTTTCAGATGCTACTTCAGGAAGACAATCTGGGCATAGAGTACGAGTACAACATCCCCACCAACACCACCTACAGCAGCCACGACATCTCCCTGTACACCTGGCAACACTCGCCCTGGACGACCTGCTCCAGATCCTGTGCTAGAGGTAAGTGTTAACTCTCTCCATACTGGAGGCAACCAGAGATGCCCTAGAGTAGTGCCTGTGCCTAGGAGAGAGTTAATACATTACATTATCACATTGCTTCGCATTTTCAGGTGTAAGCGTGTCACGAGCCACGTGTACGAGGAAAGAGGACAAGGCTCCAGTGGACGTCGGTTACTGCTCCCCTCAGCCTCGTCCTAGCAATCACCGGAAGTACTGCAATGAAGAGCCTTGTCCTTCAGAGTAAGCTCCCTCTAATTCCAACACTTCAACTCCAATAATCACATCATCTAACTGCCTTCAAAGACACAAGGGCATGCAAGCGGCTTACCAAACTAGCCACTGTCTCAAGAGTTGTATGAACCGTACATGAGACAGGGAACCAGTTTAGCTAAGTGGCTTACTCGGCCATGCTGATTGAACGCACCGTGGTGATAGTGCAGACAGACAGAGTTACATACTCTGTTCTCTACAATCCAGGCATATGTACAACACTTATCAATGTGCGGACTTTAACTATTCTAGATGGTCTATCGGCCTGTGGTCGGAGTGCAGCGAGACGTGCGGGGGCGGGAGGAGGACTCGGACAGTGTCCTGCGTGCAGGACATCACGGACACGGAGCAGGTGGTGCTGGACAACACGGAGTGTAAGACCACCAGACCACAGGCGGAGAAGGATTGTCGGACCGTCGCATGTCCGTCTGTGTGGTTCACTGAGGAGTGGACCGAGGTAAATATCAAATCCATCTCTAAAATGACATTTTGTATTAGCAAGCTTTCTTTGCTTCTAGACATTGTGTAACATAAACACTATGTTATTGACCCTCACATCTCCTCCAGGGAAGGTTAGAACTCCGATCTACGCATGACTCCGTTCCTATCCTTCCCGTAGTAGGCCTATCATACATTTCTCCGGCTGGCAAAGTGATACCCTGGTGGCAGAGTGAGTTGTCTGTCCATGTCTATGTAGCTAACGAGTAAACGGAATTAGAGCCACACGGCCTGTGTAAGATGTCTCCCCGCTGACACTGCTCCGTATAGCATCTACTGTTGCCTTCATCATGGAGAAAGCTATAAACTGACATGGAAACACACAATGTACGATTAGGACCACTCAATGAAGCACTGATAAAATATCAAATGAAACAGCAGTATAAGCATCGCAGATTCTCATACAAATTATGGTACAGTGTGCCCCAAGTTGCATTAACACCAGTCCGTATAGTATCCTATGTTCCCGAGGGCCTGTATTCTGGAAACTTCGAGAAGTTTCGAGAATACGTGCCCATATCGTACTGTGCCACAAACTGCAGTAAAACACAGCTCTCATGTGTTTAGTGAAGCTGCAGTAACATCATCCCTCCCTCTCATATACTACTGTGTTGCAGTGTGTGCCGAACTGTGGCCCAGGCAGCAAGACTCGCCGTGTGTTCTGTATGAGCACGGACGGGAAGACGTACATGGATGAGGACGACTGTGAATCGACGGAGAAGCCTCTGACCAGGATGGCGTGCATCAACCAGAACTGTCCGAGACCTCAGTGGGTCACCGGAGAATGGGGACAGGTACGTCCCTACACACCTACACCTGAATACCATGACCACACTCAGACCTACAAACCGACATAAGAAACCGTAAAGCATAAAAGTAATACATACAATCAAAAGAGTTTATATGGTCAATTTTCATTGCTAGGCCAATGAAGTTCAAGGGTACTATTTTCGAAGTGTTGTAAAGATCGTACGACAATCTTATGTTATGCAAGATTTGTGTCATTGATATTTCTGGCGTTTGGTTCTAGTGTTCTTCACAGTGCAGTCTAGGACAACAACGACGTAATGTCCAGTGTAGGTCTTACTCCGGGAAGCCGTCACGTGTGTGTAGACAGAAGGACAAGCCCGACACCGTCCGCCGGTGCAAGGGCAACTGTGACGCCCAGGACGACGACGGTATTGACACCAAACTCATTCTCTTTCTCACTCCCCCTCTCTCACTCCCCCTCTCTTTCTGTCTCTCTCTCTCTCGCTTCCCCCTCTCTGTCTATCTCTCATTCTCGTTAATCTTTCTCTATACGTTATTTTATGTAGAGGGTCGATGTCGGAAAGACAGAACGCTGTGTAAAGAACTGCAAAAGTGTTTTAAGCAAATGTCCAGGGTATCGTTTCTCGAAGCTCTCTTAGCCGGGACCATAGCACTCTCTTTGCCTTAGCTAATACATTGCTAAGAGAGTGCTATGATCCCTTAGCGGCTAAGGCAGCTTCGAGAAACGATGCCCTGGCATTGGTACACATTGTTACCATTTCTTTCCAATTTCCAATATTATGTTTAGTGTGCATGAAGGCACAATTCGCAGATGGTCGGTCATATGTACACTATGAGGATCCTATGCTGAAGGTTTCTGTTAAAGCCACTGCTCGTGTTACAGAGTGTGAAGACAAGTACAAGGTCGCCTATTGTCCACTGGTGCTGAAGTTCCAGTTCTGTGACAGAGACTACTTCCAGAAGATGTGCTGCAAGACTTGTAAAGCGCACAGGAACCGTATAGGATGACCTGCCTTTAGGACGTCCTATCATATCCTACATCCTACGTGTATATATCTGAGTGTTTTAAAACAGCTGTGCTGGCTTTGTAAGATACAGTGTTATCATAAATGTATGTACATGTATTTAATACGAACTTTCAATATTTTATTAAATATGGATCATATCGTTTTGGGAATTATCCGTGCATAAGAAGAAGAGGAATCTTTGTTTTACGACTTGTTTTTTTAGCTCTACTGTATTTATTATTCCAAGAAAATAATTCACAATGAATACGTAGATGATTTGTATGGTCATCCACCAAAAGGGTACTTTAATTCAGTTCAGGACTGGCTTCAATAAGTCAGTCCTGAATGGAATTAAGTACCGATGGTATACGAGAATACTTTATGGAACAATATGTTTATATTAAACTATCGCATGAATTCTACTAATTTTGAGAAGACAACTTAACATATTTTCAAATCTATTATGTACAATGTCGTATATTTGTGTATGTTGAATGTATACATATCGCCTTTATACGTAGTATATTTGCTTGCATGCGTGTTTTCTTACTTTTCATGTGCATGTAGGTTAGTGCGTAATATTCCCTACATTTGCCATATATAAACACACTATTATTATAATGATAATTATCTAAGTATTATTTTTGTTGATTATTTCAATATAATTGTATTCATGTATCGTTACCATTACCCCATACATATTCATTGATCATTATCGACAGGAAATATAATGTATTATTTCAATATTTTTCAACAGCCATTCTCTAAAATATTTAGTTTAGAATAGCATTATTCAATTTGATGCCAACATATATATTTATTGACAGACAATGTCATTTCACAATATCATTACATCTGATAGACGTTATAAATACAAAACCGTTACCTCAGCTAAGTATTACTCGCTAGTTGCATTTGATTTAAATGCAAACACACGTGTACACACACGCGCACACACGCGCACGCACGCACACGCACGCACACACACACACACACACACACTATTGGAATATTGATATATCATTTCCGTAAATAAATGAAAGATGTTTTATCCCAGGTATTGCATATGGAGAGATTTCCCAAACGAATACATTTACCACGAATTGAGTAAGTATTATCTTTCAGGCATATACATATAGTTTAAGTCTTCCTACCTCAAACTCATGTTAATAAATATGTTTTGTCAGACTTTGTTTTGTTTAAATATTCTTGCATATACCATTGGTATAGTACGAAAGATCAGTCACCCAGTTTGATTTCTAGGATGTCGTAATATACCGGCGCCCGTGCAGTGTACGAATAACCCACGTCGCAAGTATACAGAATGAACCCATCGCGAGCTGTCAATCTTCAAGTTATCGTTAGCATAGCGGACACAGTGACGACAAGTTTCTGTCATATGTTGGTGTTTTATTGAGAGGAAGGAGACACTATACATGTACACTGACAAAGGAATACTGGCACACTGAAACATAGGACTACAAATATACAAATTTGTACAAAATAATGAAGAAAAAAGAAGAGTTGAACACAACCATATACTTCATAAACAGTTAAAAATGTGAGTGGATTTCAACGTATCCAAAAATAGCACTCCACTGAAACATTCAATAAATAGTACCAAAATGTAAATCGAGAAACGTAGGTTATTCCATATCATTGCTAAGAAAAGGGTCCAATATTTATAAATTTCACTGATCATAACCGCTATATAACAGGTAAGTACAAGTTCTAATCAAATAATTAATAATTGTTTCAAGGCAGTACATGCTTTCAGATGTTTAATATCAAACAGTAATAAAATGAACATGTAAATGGATAGAAATATTATTAATGTGTCTGTCCTATCGTTATTTTCACAAGAGGAGCACTTATTTTCGTCTATAAAAGAACATGGTAAATATTGACATTATTGGTAAATATATATAAAAACGATTTTGGTCAGTTTTTAGGTCTACATATTCCTAAAAAAATGTTAGTGTATATAATACAATCCTACGTGAAACGTTACCAACAAACGATCATTGTTTCATATAGGTATAGATTAATAACTTGTACTTGGATTTATAGATTGTATATATGAATGTAGATCTATTATGTACACAGGGAATTTACGTCTAGAGGATCTCTGCTATTTATTATGTGAGTAAACAACATATGTACATCTAACAAGTTGCCACAACACTCTCGTATTGCGGACAGATGCCCTAAACACATAATTAAATAAACAACATGTAAAACACATTTTTTTTCGGACCACAAAGTAAAGTCACCTATAGCGAGATGCAAATCTAGCAACACTTTAACAACGGTGCAGAGATATGTGTACACGATACTCAACAACATAAAGTAAGGGCTAGAAGCCTTTGGGGATATATAACTTTAATTTTATATAATTTTAACAATGAAGCATTTGCAAAAGTCTACAGGATCCAGATACATTTCAAGAACTTGCAGACGCATATATGAAGAAGAAGGGCACCAGGCACCGAGTTATAAATTTGGTAGAAAGCTTACCCACAAAATATCTACTGTACCGACCCTTAATTTATTTTGCTGAGTATATTATGATAACTATCATTCTATTTATTCAACGGGTAGAAATGCTCCCAGAATTAATGACCCTAGATCTAATCTTGGCCATAACACAGCCGTTAACGTATGGTAGCGTCAGTTAGAAACATTATACATAATTATATTGGACAGGTGGATTATGCATATATGGGTGAAAAATCAGTATGTTTTGGTTTTAGTTAATTATACCTTATAAACTACGTGCACCAACACGTCATGCCATAATTATTCGTAGATACCGGTACTTGATTTAAATCGTACACAAAACATGAACTTGTACCAAACATAAAACGAATAGAAATGTGTATTATTTTAGAAATACTTTATTATTACTCTCAGTATTTATCGTCAATAGGTGTTAGCGTGAAAGTTTGAAATTTAATTTTAATAGTATGATTATTAAGTAGAATATATACCAGTACTTATTAATAACTGAATGTATAATATATTACGTAAATAGTTGGGTTCGTCGATGTTTATTGCGTTTAATGAAGAAGTATCGAGAAGAGTAATTCTACTTCACATTATGCAGTATATTATTCAAAGAGTAGTAATTCTGTTTGCTTTAATCATATGCAAACACACATGTGAGTATAACTCAAAAGTATATTTATCAAAGTGTAGTCCTCTCATTCAAACATCTCAGTACGAAAACAAACTTTGGCAGTACTAATTAATAACTGCTGGCAGTAAACTCACGAAATTATACATCCAGTATCAGATCGTTTTCTAGGCTATGAAGCAGACACGCTTGCCACAGTGATCTAATATCAGAAAATACATGTACATCTAGTAATACAATGGTTTTCAAGTCAGCGTTCAGCCCCGGGGACTCTTATTTTCACAACACCCAGAGCAGGTTTTTCCATACAATTTCGCCAATGTCCAAATGAAAACCTTTCCCGTCCTTCTGGCACAAGAGACTGAACATTTGGCCTTGTGTAAATATACTGGCCCTGGTTAGAACGCGCACCTCGTGGTCTTCCAGTTTATTAGCTTGTCGAACAAGTCTAATTATATGTCTAACTGGTCACATCCAGTTGAAGGTGGCACAGACCGGTTCAGTCTGGTTTCTGCTGACAGTCACGTGTTTTGAGCTTATCAACGTGCCTACAGGCCGATATTTGCACTTTAAAACATTTTTCAGCGGAAGAAGAACCCTCCGCTTCTCAACTTCCGGTCCCTTCGTACGTGCCTCCTTGACGGGCCTCGCCTCGAGCGTTTAAAGGCTCTTGTTTGACCTTTGACACTGAGTTCACAGATGAACCTGGCGCTGTATTTGTCGCAGTGTTTGTTTCTCCACTTCAACCGCTTTTTCACAACCACACAGTTCTTCTTGTGCAGCATCCTCTTTACTCTGGGACGGCCGTTCTTCCAGTTGGTCACCCCGACCGGATCTCCGTTAATGTACCTCCATACCCCGGTCTGGCGTTTGTCGTTCAACCCTACAAAGAAAGTATACAATATTATAATAAAGGGACAATATTATTTTTAAAAAGCAAAATGTGTATTTATAAGGGAGAAAGTAGTTCCGACAATCTACCATTGCGCTTGGCACTACTTTGTAAAAATCGAAAAGAAATGCCATAACGTGTCTATGACATAACAGAACAGGGGGCATATTCTCGAATAGAATGGAAACGTTATTACGAACTACTTAGCCAGTTCGTAACCTTTATTCACTCAGGCTGATAACCTTAGCACATGAAGTACAACTATAGATTATAAAAACAAAAGTAGCATGGCAAATTGCGGACAGGTATTTTCTAGGGATCGTTTTTATTTAATAGATAGACTATAGGTACTGAAGTAACGGGATATAACTCACCAATCCAGAAGGACTTCTTGCCCGCCTGTTCCGACAGCCACTTGAGGTGCTTCATTGAGTGGACGCTGGACACGTGTGCCTGGTATGACGTCATGCACCGCTCCTCGGCGTCGTCCCACGCCAGCTTGTCGTTGATGAACTTGTAACATCGACCCTCGTACTCTGTCCAGCCTGTACACACAGATAACGTTATATTTGGGATTGGGCAAAAATGGAAAAATGGAAAAATGGAAAAATGGAAAAATGGAAAAATGGAAAAATGACAGTAAATTTTTTCTTGTGAAGCATCCTCCTTACT
>JAUTBZ010047664.1:0-18548 GCA_032361785.1 Lepetodrilus galriftensis
CGTGCAAGAAATATTCCAATACAATGTCTGTTGTTTTCTTTCCTGGTTGATTGATGCCAGCTATTGTTCTTGGATTGTATTAAAACATTAGTTGCTACAGGTTCTCTTCCCAACAGATTTATAGCTATACAGACCATTATTATTATTATTAGTAGTAGTAGTAGTAGTAGTATTTTATTATTATTATCATGATGATGATGATGATGATGATGATGATGATTGATGATGGTGGTGATGATGATGGTGATGATGATGATGATGATGATGATGATGATGATGATGATGGCAGTGGTTCTTATTCTTTTGATAATATAGTTTATTGTGTTTGTTTTTCAGTTACCAAATCCCGGTTGAAACATAAGCGATGTCAGCAGCAGACGCTATGTTTGAATGGAGGCACATGCTGGTACATGAAGGGCCTCGATAAGGAATTCTGCGAGTAAGTTTTACTTACCCCTATACACACTATACATATATCTATCCACTCTGAGAACAGATATACCCCATCAAATTCCTTAGGACAATATTTCCAATATTACATAACACTTTCCTCAGAACTATACACTATTACATTTAGATCCAATCAGTTTACATAACATCTTCCTCAAAACTATTTCCAATATTTTATGGTAATTGTTATATATTAAATTACAAATGAATCCAAATAATTTACATAACATATTCCTCAAACTATATCATACGGTACATATATTTCGAATATTCTATTGTATTCCAAATTATATTAAATTACATTTGGATCCATTCAATTTACATAACATGATCATCTTCCTCAAAATTATATATTTCCAATGTTCTGTTGTAATTAATGTTATTTTAAATTACTTTTCGATCCAGTCAATTTATCAAAGTTTGTATCTAACCCTATCTCCCATATTTTTTATATTTTTGTTATGGTAACAAAGACAATGTAATTTTCTCTAGTGAGATGCTTCCTGTTTTCAATAGAAGATGGATGAAATAATGATCATTATGACTTTGTGCTCTTATCATACTCTGGGTTCACATTCACAATAATCTCCATAGTCAGGGACAGACAACTCTCCAGTCAGGGACAGACAACTCTCCAGTCAGGGACAGACAACTCTCTAGTCAGGGACAGACAATAATTATGTTATCTTGCAATCACCAACTAGAAATTCACACAATTTTTATGTTTGTTCTGAATAATTCTGTATATTGGTGGATGGGATTTATCTTAACCATTGCATTCAATATGATGTGTTTATATGCTAGTATGCTGTATATATTCATCAAACATTGGACCATGTATTACGTAATATATGAGTATGTATGTTGTATTTTATGTATTGTGATATGTGTATCAGGTAAGGGTTTCTTGTACACTTTCACTTTTCTCTTTAGACCACTCTGGTCTTGAAACACCCTGTATATTTCTCCTCATTAGTCAGCATTATAAGCACTACTACTTTACATACAGTGATTTAAACATATACTTTTACTTGGATGTTTATTTCTGTACAATTCGGTTTCCATCTTCTATAGCTTGCATGAAGAATAATGGGTTCCTTTCGCTATTTTGGAGTATTGTACATTTGAAAGTTTATTTCATTTTAATTTATTAGTTATCAGTTCTTGACATTGAGGAGAATTATCGAAATACTACGTACTCAATGTTCGTGAAAGTTACACTTCTCATTAATATTGATGGGATGCACTATCTGTAGAGTAGAAATGCAGATATGTTCCTTGGTCTGTCAGTACCAGTCGGTGCTCGCAGGTTTACTGCAACATTCAGCACTACAAATGTTGCGGGTTTCCTCCTGCCCTAAACCGACAAGTTGTGATATTAGTGAAAGAATCTAGAAAGTGACTCTAAACCTAAACCCCAATACAAAAAACAACAACATAAGGAGTGCAAAGCTATGTGTTTTGACCTTCAATCGTTATCTTGACTACAATGAGAGGAAATAGAAGCGTATCAGTGTTGATGCCGTGATTGGTCTCGGTGCTTGCTGTGCCGTTGATTGCAATCACAGATGTAATAGTAATAGAAAAACACAGCTGGCGGAATCAATGAGATTGACGTTAACACAACCACGAGATTGATGTGGATTAGAATTAGAAATAGATGCTAACAGCCAATGAAATTAAAGATAGATTAGTCTGATATACTCATATGTATTATTATTACCATGAGATAGAGTGTGAGCATTAATAAATAGATTAGTTGCTATCTTCCAATCAAATACAGATGTTTACTGCCATAATAATTTTACAACCAGTCAAATTTGAGATTAGTAAAATCAAGGTTAACAACCAAGATTAATAAAAGATTTACAACCAATCAATTTTGAGATTAGTAGAATGAAGGTTACCATATGTAAATTGGTTAGTGATGAGGGGTGTTGATTATCCAATGGGGTTGAAGGAGGTTACCATATGTAAATTGGTTAGTGACTGGGGTGTTGATTATCCAATGGGGTTGAAGGAGGGTGTGGCCATTGTGTAATTGACAACTAACCGAGCCAATTGTGACACAGATGTCCCAAGATGTACAAGGGCGAGCGTTGCCAGGAGCACGATGTAGCCAGTGCCATTGAGTCAATTGGTAGGAATGACAAATTCTACTACGGACCAGGTTCGGTGAAAAAGTTGGTCTTTAGCATGGCCTGCTTTAGAAATAGTTGGATTTCCAGAGTCATTAATACAAAATTTTCTTAGAATTTATTATTATTTTTTGTTTTTATTTCTGCATGATTTTGGTCATCGCCTATGGGTGAGATATTCCCGCTGCGAATTGAAGAATTCAAACAATGCATGATTTTGCATGTAATGTGTTTTAGATTAAGTTATTTTATTCATGATTAAAACTTTTTTGAAAAGGATATACTGTATACTAATTTAATATGTTCCAGACCATTTTTTAATCTGCATGAAAATCTTTAGATTCAGTTCGATTTTTTATTCATTTTTATTTTCGATTTTATTGTCAACTAATCAAAGCAAGTGATATAAAGATCAACTTACCATTGAATGGCATTCCATTTCCGCTCTTGTTTTCAGCTGGTGTCTGTGCAATTTATTACTAACCGCTTGTTGCACTACACACATTGTGGTATGCATAACACAGTAGAATATCAAGGGTAACTAATTAATTTAATTTAGATTAACATTCCCTAAAGAACTTTCCCATTATTACCAAATTTTGACAGCATGACATCTATTTTGGGGAAAAAAAAGTAGTTTTTTTGTTAATGTGTATGCAGATGTGCATGAATTTGAAACATTGGTTAAAGAACTAAACTGTGAATGCTTGTTTGAAATTGACGATACATTCATAAAATAGTAATTCAAGCAAAATTAAGAATCATTATTTAATAAACTAAAGTAATGTTACTTCATTTTTATCATTCTACTCTGTAATGTTCACCACAAATATGTAAGTTTTACCACAACTCTGTCTATATATGGTAATGCTTGCATACATTATCTAGTTAGTTGTCATGAGAAGCTGACCAATGAGAAGCTTGCTAGCTGATACTTGGGTTACGAGCTGTCTTACAAACCTGCTGTGTTATTCATCATCAGATTTTCAACATGTCGAAACTTGAAATTACGTTACTTTACCGATATGGGATAATGTTTTCTAAATTGATGGAATACTTTCCAAATTTTATTTTAAATTTAAAGCTAGACATAGCTGGGCAGTGATATTTTGTAATTTTATTTGATCCTATTACTAGAATTTACAAGATATCTATTTCCCATTTCAGTAAAAGAATTAACTGTAATTTTAAGTGTACGAACATGTTGGAGATCACCTGTCTGTCTGTCTGTCTGTTCACCATCCCCTGTCCATCCGTCCGCTCCATCTCCGTCTCCGTGGCAACACGGCATCTGTTCGTCCTCGTGTCCGTCTCATCACACATACTCACTTTTGCCCTTGCTGCTTCCACGTCATAGGTGTCCGGAAAAATGGGCGGGGCGACGTTGTGAACTCCGGGATATCTTCAGCTTAGGGCCAGAATATAACAGTATGTATGATCACACTTTCTTGCTTGAGGTCATAGGTCATTCGGCGTCAATAGACCCCTGTCTGTGCTGTTGTCCAATCACTGAGCTCGCTGGATGCATGCTTCCATAGCTTCAGTGCCAAATTTCCAAAGATTTTGGGTTCTTGCATGAATTAAAGTTAATTTTAATTTTTTTGAATTTTTAAATTATTATTTCATAGTTATTATTATTATTTGTATTTTCTTTTCTCATTTGTTTTTGCATGAAAAATGCAGAAAATAATGATATTCCAGATATTTTGTTTTATTATTCTGTTAATTTTATTTTGTATTATTTTTTCCCCAGTTTCAGAATTGTTAGCAACTGGTATGTTGAAAATTGAGTTTTCCAAAGTAGAAATAATAAAACCTTTGAATGGATGGATTAGCTATATTTTTATTTATACTAATATATTAATTCATTGTTAAAGAATTATTAGTGCAACATATTACCAATATCTAGCTTTACGACGTATCATGTATTGAGCATGCTGTTAAATAGCTATGACTCAACCGTAGGAGTATGTAATGATACATTTTAATTGATTTTGTTATTCAGGGCTCAAAATGTATGGTTTCTAGTGCTATAAACTAGCAACCTCTGAATTAATGGAGATGAAACCATTAGGTGAACATAATGTAAAATTCTTATCCTTTAAATCTTCCGAAATTTTGAGCATGAAATGAAAATCGAATCATTCAACCTAATCGAGCATGACTATGTTCAAGAGAAACAATCTATCCCACTGTACCACTTCTGGAAGCATTGGCATGAACATTAATGCCACAGTATTCTGGCACATTAAGTGAAGGATACACCTTTTAACAACCATTCCCTCAAAGCATGAGATATGAAAAGCTGAAAGTCGATCCAAAGTCTTCATAACGTATTTGCACATGACAAGATACCTGCATGAAACTGGGTGAAGTTTTCCATACACTTAAGACATTTGGGATTCTTTCATAACACTGTATATTATGGCATGTGTTATATATTCATATTTACACACACATGTACATAGAGTATATCTCTTAACTTGCTTTTAATTTAACTGACTACTTTCTGTAGCCGTTGGCGATGGTATTGTATTGGTTATAATTCCTATCGTATATTTAGGAAATGTTATTTGAGTTTATTTACACCACTCTCCCTCCTTTTTCTCCCCCATTCTTGTTTTTCAACCACCAGTTAATACCATCATTCATTTCTCTGTCTCACTCTATCTCTCTTCATGTCAAGCTTAAAACATACCCTTGCATACCCCTGCCAATATGATCTAGTCGTTTCTCTATTACCTCATATGTGCTATATTGGTTTTTATATCTAGAATGTTTTATTGGATTATACGTCATCATGTTTTCCTATCTAGAATGTTTTCCTATCTAGAATGTTTTACTATCTATAGACTACATGCCATATTTTCATATCTAGAGTCTTTTACTGGAATGTATATGATTTTATTGAAATCTGAAGTGGTAAATTTGAATATGGATGAAAATTGATGTTATTATTTAAGAAATTATTAATTTGGTATTCGTTTTTTTTTCAATTTCAATTAATGTAAATATTCTTAACTAGTAATTTGTTTAATAATGTACATGTATATATAAATTAATTATGTTAAGACAGTTTGTTTCTCTTGCAAATGGCATACTTGGAAGTTGTGATATTAGTAACCATGCATAGGCTTGATCAAATTCTGTATTAAATTTAAATGGTAATCATTGTCTGGTAGACACAATGTAAGTTTATCAGCCTAAGCTACATAGTGACGTTTGCGAAAGTTTCTGACGTGATATTGATAGGATGTGCTGTCTGTAGCATGGCATTGCAAATATCCTTGAAATGTCAGTACCAGTCAGTGCTTGCAGGTTTACTGCAACATTCAGCGCTACGGATGTTGCAAGATTATTAAAATTTTACTGAATAACTTTTGGAAAACAGTCTTACCTAATGGCTATGTTTGCATACACACTAGAATTCCAGTAAGTTTTACATTAGTAGACTTGATCTATCTAAGAATATCCACAATAAATAATAAACGTAACCTGACATACCAACAAGCTATTGAATATTTTGAACAGCTACTTGTGTTCCTCGGTATGTCATTTGCATTTGAAACTCAAAAATAAATTTAATTGCAAAATGTACTAACATGTTGTCTTTTTTCCTTTTCAGAAAAAGCAAAACTTTTGCATGACCGAACTATCATCTTCATTAGCATTGCCATTGCAACATTGGTATTCATTGCAATATGCATCTTATCCTCCTTCCTTGCAAGGTGAGTTCATGCAGCGGACACTGTTCTAGTATATCTCCATGTTTGTACTCGGGTGCCTCATAGACTAAAGGCTATGTCTCGCAAGACATAAAGATGATGATGGTTATTTTATGAATGTCACAACTTAAACCTATTCTAGACTTGATTTTAATTGGAAGAATACTCAATTTTAGATGATATATTTAATATTAGGTCTAGCTTAATGCTATAGTGTATGAAAGAAATAAAGTCTAATTTTGTTTAGATTTCTGGTATCATTCGCATGTATATAATTTTATTCATAATACTGGATATAATTAAGTGCCATTAACTAGCAAGTTGAGATCCTAGGTGCTATATAAATTACTTATTATTATTTGTAGTAGTAGTATTATTGGAGCACACACTCCAGGCTTTCATCAGATCGTCATGGAAACATGTTTTATTACAGGCGGCAGCGCAAGAAATGGGAAGCGAGGAAAGCACGCAAGAAAAACAAAGACATTCCAGAAGCATATCATAAACTGCTAGACGATGTAGATGGACACCCCCGACGTCAGACAAGGTCCAAAACCACTGTGAGTACCAGAGCTAGGTCCTAAACCAATGTGAGTACCAGAGTTAAGTCCTAAACCATTGTGAGTACCATAGCTAGATCCAAAACCACTGTGAGTACTAGAACTAGATCCTAAACTGCTCTAAGTACCAGAGCTAGGTCCTAAACCACTGCGAGTACCTGAGCTAGGTCCTAAACCACTGTGAGTACCAGAGTTAAGTCCTAAACTGCTTTGAGTACCAGAGCTAGGTGAGTACCAGAGTTAGGTCCAAATCCATTGTGAGTACAATCCTAAGTAGGTCGAAAACCATTGAGTATGAGCTTAGCAAAGAAAGTAGAACATTATTTAAGACTAATTGTATTCTTGTAAGGAATATATCGAATTAGGCAGCATTTGATGTTCACATCATCATGTATGAGTGAATATTCCTGCTGTGATGTCAAACAATAACTCACTTTAGAACTCCACATGTACAAGAAACATGGCCTTTAAACAGGCAATATAATGTTGATGATCTTGTGTTTCTAGGACACCCAGACTGACTTCCACTTCAGTAGTGGCCCCAATCCCCCGTACGTGGATCCCAATGTCTACCCCAACATCAACCCCCATGTCAGCAATGCGGTGTACACAGAACCCGTGGAGATGCGGCAACAGACGCAGCCACTCAGCGCAGCGCCACCTGAACGAGTCTCCAGCGGGCAGGAGCGGAGGTCACAGGCATCATCACGGGGTTCAAGGACGCGACTCAAGGCAGTGTCCTTGGACGAAGGTCGGGGAAATGAAGAAGATTCCGATCAGCCCGGCATGGATGATGTCGACTGCATCCCTATGAAGGAATTTCCCAGGAACTGTTACTCCGACGGTAATATTAAGGGTGGTGTTGGTCACGGCTACAGGAAACCTCATCCTAATTCTATGCAAGACATGGACATTCCTGAAGCTGAGCTGGAGACAGTGGAGCCTCTTGATGCCGGGGCACCTGTAGTTGTGAACCTTGAATCCCCGTCTCCAACGTCGCCGAACAATCCTACGGGCAATGACCCTAGGCTGGGCGAGAAGGCAGCAGAGTATCCACGAGCAGCGTTTAGGTCTCTAGAGGAATTCAGTCGACCGAGTCTGTCCTTGGAGTTTGACGACTACGACAGTGAGGACGTGAATGAGAACAGTCCTCTGACTCGGCTGCACATCAGTGAGGACGACGACTACCCTCTGCAAGGTCTCAACAAGACTCAGAGCTTTGACTCGGCGGACCTCGACAAATCCGAGTCTCAGCCCACCGTGGAGAGTGTTGTGGCAACCGGCAGTCCTCAGGATTCTAGGAACAATAACGACGAGCTGTACAAGAACGATTCCGACAGTTTCAGCAGCAGCATCACGGGCAGTGCGGACAGTCACCCCAGCTCCTCCCTGGAGAACCTGCCCATCCTGCCCAACGGAACCGAGCTGGGGCTCTCGTGGGACGAACACGGCGTACCCGTGTCTCCCGGTCACTATGCATATCCCACTGTACCCAACGCTGATGTACAGGACCTGGACGACCAGTTCATCCACTCACAGCCTGCTGCCAATGAGCTGCCTGTTAGTCCCAGCAAGAACAATGCCATGTTACACAGACTTATGAAAGACATCAGTGACGATCAGGACGCCATTCCCATATGATGTCCTAGCTTCTGCAGCAGCCGTGTTGGCAATGTCGTCACTGTGTTGTTCATTTATTAATTAAATTAAGTAATTAATTAACCATGTTCAGTGAAGCTAATGAAAACCAGGTTAATTTCACCAGATTGTCTCAAAGCAAAAACAAAGATGTTGCTTTTATGTATATTTCTTCCTGAATAAGATTTTGAAAGCAATCTTGATGCCCATAAGCATAAAGTATGCACATGTATCCAGCTATGGTAATTCTTAATATGATATATGTATATTTAGAAGTATACAATTAATTGATAGAAGTTTACCATCATTCTCAGAGTTTTAGTTGAGGGAGAAATTAATCAAATTGAAGTGTTTGAAGCAGAATGGTTGTGAAGTTCCTGATGAATTGAGGCAATGGTACCTGGAAGCAGACTTGATGACTTCAGAGCGGCTGGACAGTGTCGTGTGTCCATGCTGTCACCACATTCATAATAGGCGGAACCTAGCACCAAGTCAGTGGCCGTGAGAACAAGACAGTTCAGAGACAGGGGGAATGGTTATTTGAATGGACGTGACTGAAGACGAAATATTTGTTGTAGAACAAGAAGTACAGTCAGAGGACCAAGGAAGGGCATTGATAAATTTAACATCATGTAAACGTTCTCATCATAGTTATTGGTGCCACTGGATTTAGCATTTACGTTTGTATGTATATTCACTGCCAACTCAGTAGAATTCCTCCTTTATATCCCTTATATATCTGGACTATCAAGTGACAGAAACAGACTTGCAATTTGATAGCAGTTCTGTTTAGCGAAACTTCTTAAGACATCTATGAAATCGTGAAATGAAAGAAGTAATATTAATCCATCGACCCTTTCTTAGTACGGTATGAGTATAATCTATCAAGTGCATGCCAATCTATTTAGCATAATGATAGTATACAACCTGTTTATTTAATTATGTTAATTGTCAATATAACAATGAAAATATTCACTGTCTAGAATCATAATGGTACCTTGCAAACTCAACAATAATTTTGAGTTTCTTCCCATAATAAGTTCTAGCTATCAATCACAATTGTGCATTTTATTGACAATTTCATTATTTTGTATATATAGAAAACATTCTTGTATTTAATTCGAGTGTTGTGTGCAGACCGTACTTTTCTAAGAATGTGTACATATTCATGTTGTTTCTAAGCTGTGATTTGTTACTTATTCTGCCATGTAGTTGAGCTCATTCTCATTGTACAGATTCATGTGAGGTTTTCTAGATCATAGATCATGTTGTAAATTTCTTTTATGTAATTTGCTGGTCACAATTTACAAAGGATGTACAATTATTTAACATGACATCAGATGCATATATTTATGATTTGTATATAATGTCTCATCGATCATTCAAATTATGTGCTTGTTATATGTTTGACAATAAGTTTGATCCATATGTGTAGATTTTATATTATTTGAGAAGGTTCACAAAATATGTACTTCAAATAATGTTTTTATTTTATTTATTTATTTTTTTAATCATAGCAACTTACCGTAAATGTCCCAACAACCAAGGATGGAAAATGATTCAGCTAGTTCTCTCACGTTAAGTTTACATACTTGAGTATACTTGAAAGTTGTGTGTAGTAGTTGTTTCTATATTAAAGTAGTTTGACTACCAGAATAGCGATTTCTCAATAGTCTTCATGTATACAGGATGATTCACTTGGCACATTGCAGTAAACAAGCACATACCCGGTATACTTAAAGAAAACATATTGGTATGTCAACAATATAAGCTAGCTGATAATCATACAAAGTAACCCATCAGAGGTTTGGTATATATATGCTATTACGAGTACAACATATTTTGTTGTATTAAATGGTTGCTGTCTGATTGTATATTAGCCATGTGACGGCTAGTGTGAATGACTTGCAATGGTTATAACTGGTTATGAATATTTTATTAATTAGTACTTACTGGGGACCAGTTGCCAAATTTTACAAGTTTGCGTAGATTTGTTACCAACACAAGCTGCTGTTTCTGATTGTTTGGATCTGAACCAAAAACAAGTAATTTTCGTCCTTAGATACTTTGAATAATGCAATAACTGGACATTATTTGGATACTTTATTGGATGTCATCAATTTAATGATTTGTTCCTAAAAGATATACAACTCAATTGAAGGGGATCAATATTTTACAAATTCAAATATTATGAATTTTACATTAGTTTTCAAAGTTATTGTATAAGGATAGAACATAATTGAAAAGGTTCGATGTTTGTATTTTTGTTTGTACACTTGTCTGTATTAGAGAGATTGAATAGTATGAGTATAGATCAGCATTTCTTGCATGATTAGGACAGTTTATGTAAACAGGTTTATGAAAAGAAATATAATTTCAATATACCTTAGCATGAAAGATATTTCACAAATTTCAAATGGATATTTTTCAGCAAACAATCCTAAAGTTTTGTGATAATTGGGCAGAAATATATTTAGGATTAAGAAAATGATAATTAATAATTGAATCATGCATACGCTATGTTGCATATCACTCATGTCATAGTTAAATATATATCTGCAGTATAATATAATTATTAATGAGTACATTTTGTCATTATGATTATTTGTTATTGTTATTTAAGTCATTGTCTATTCTCACTGTACAAAACATACTAATTATGTTGTATATGTGTAATATATTATATATATCTACTGACATCAATCCATTATTAAGTTCTAACATTATGGAAAGGAAAGAGAAAAGGAAAGTATACACTATAACACAACGGAACTGGAATCTCAATCCTTGCTTGTACGGCGTCTTATTTCTAAATACTTTACACAATGTGTAATATTCTTTGAAGCAATTTAGCCATAATTTATATAGCGAGAACAAATGATAGTTATATGTGACCCATGTATATTTCACTGCCTTGTTGATTGATAACCAGAAATGTCCATTGTTATAAAACCATTAATGATAATATGGTAATAAATTCTGGCCCCGATACTTAACTTCTTAAACACTTTTTTAGACTTTCATTCTTTTGTTATTGAATGAGTTACATCGAGCAACGAGAAAACAAAAATGACATCTAATCTCTACCAAATAAAATGCCATGGCATCAACATATATTCAGTGGTAAGGAAGATAAAATACGGTATCAAAGATAAAATAATATAAGATAAGACTTTATTAGGACACTGGGTGTATAACATATCCGAATATTAAACTGAAAATAATTAATTTATAGCAGCATTGCACATCACGTTTACTTGGAGCTTTCTGCACGAAGCATGCAATGGGTAAGGTGGTGATATGTTGTAGTGGTTTTGACTTATAAATATTATCCAATATTCGTTTATCAGTCAATCACGTGATTGGTCAGAACACTTTGTTTATACTTGTGAAGAGAAGGCCGTGCCTTTCTTTAATTAATTACAAAATTACAAGTGCCTCATTCTCAGTAGCATAGCTTGTTAAGTTCAAATTGCATAATTCTATTAACTGTTTATCCAGTTTTGCTGGTAGTTGAATTTTTAAAGCTATTCTTTCACTGTTAGAAGTGCTTCAAAGGGCATAATATTATGCTTAGAAGTGCTTTAGAACTACTTGTATATATACATAGAGTGTTGCTGTTAGATATTTAGATTTAAAAAACAATAGAATGCTGAATCTGAATAATTTCTTCCAGGTGGTTAAATTTAGAAATATGATATGTCTCACAACTTTGTTATGAATTCACTGTAGAATAGAGCTTTTAATGAGCAGCCAGTTTTTAACTAGTAATTACCTCCCTTTACCTCCTGTATATGCATATTGATTGATACATAATTCTTTAATTATACATAGTATAAAATCATCTCTTCTTGTCTGTGTTATTTCTTCTTTTTTTTAGATATTTGAATATATAGACTGTTTTGAATATATATAAATATTGAAGATATGAAATCAATTTCCGTGCAGTCTTACAGAAATAATTAATAAGTAAGTTAATAAATGTCTCCAGTTATTATTTTGTTTACCTTTGTTCTATTCTTTCTCATCTAATTAATGTGAATGTTCTTTGAATGGCTTCAATTCCTTACAATTCAGGATGACCACAGTTCTATGCAACTTATCCATGTGTATCACCTTGTTTTCCTTAATTCTTCCTTATTTTGAATAAACCTATCATCTTCCCATGGCATATGTGTTTTAGTCCTTGTCATTTGAAGTGCCAATTTTTCCAAAAAAAATGTAAAACAAAAATCAATAAAAATCGAAATATATATATTGCCTCAAAACAATTTTGACAAGGACTAATGTGTTTATGCTGTTTCAAGTTTTGGTAAATAGTTAATGTCTATGGCAAACTTTCATGAAGCTTTTATATCCACTAAGAGACCATAGAGCTCTTGTATCTGTTGACTAGTATCTATGTGTCTGATCATACCAAGAGCATTTATTATGCTCTCTTGGTGGATTCAAGAGCTCCATAAAGGGTGCCCAGAACCCAGAACATAATAACTAGGTGACTGTAGAAGGAAATTCAGTTTGATGGTACTTTTGTGAATGGAATGATTCTTTACATCAACATGAACCTGCAGTAGAAGACAAACATACACAATACAGCCATCTTGGTGGCTGTGACTTGGTAGGCCTGCACCGTGACTTGTTAGGCCTGCACCTTATCACCAAGCATTGGTGGAACAAAGAATACATTATTTATTGACTTGTTTCTGGTGAATGGAAGAGATATTTGGTTATTATTAAATGCACTTGACCCAAAGGGAATAAGTGTTGTCTACAGAAGCATGCAGTGTCCTCAGAACGCTTTGTGTTCACGACATCAACAGCTTGCCAAGATGTCCTTCCTCTTAGAATAAGTGCTTGCAGGTAGAGATGTGAAAACGATTTTCTTACGGCAGTGGACTTGGTTAAACATTTTCATCTTCCATTAGTTGTTTATTTATTTTTGACCTTTAGTAATAGCTAGATCATTGAGAACCATATCCATGCTGAAGGCAACCAGAGATGCCCTAAAGAGCTGTACCTATGCCTAATCCGGTAGGGAGAAGGTTAACAATGAAGTCAAGCAAATTTGATGTGCAAATTCTAAATCAATTCAATTTCTTCTAAACCATTAAAACTACTTTGAAATTGTATGTGGTGATGGGACCAATATTTCATTTGCAAGCTTAGCAAACAATAAATCAAGTTTTCTATCTCTCATCATAACACTTTCCATGAAGACAAATCATGCGTAGATGGCATTTCAGAATGTATAGATTGTTGAAGTCCTTCATGGTTTACAAGAATCTTCTCCGTGAGCTTTCATTGTATTATCTTGACAATGAGTACCAACAATGTTCCAATGGAAAGGTTCAACAGATTTCTATCAACTCCACTCCAATCCTAAGGTCAAATTTTATATCATTTAGATAATGCCAAGTGAGCTACATATCTATTCATTGGATCCATTTTAACAAGTCTGTGTCATCTTAGTGTATTTTTGTAAATTATTAAAATTTAAAGCGTTTTTAAGTTTTGTCATTATTGCTTTTGTTGTTACAATATTTTAGTTCTTGGTACAAGTGCAATAGAGGTAGTATAATGGTTTGGGGGTACATTAAGATAGTCTTGATCAAAGGATATACTAGTATTTAATATTATAACAACTTGAACAGATCCTATTACAAATGATCTGGAAGTTGAATTATTCAGTGTTCATTTTAACCCTCACTCCTGGCCCCGAGATTTTTTCCGAATACAATATTTCATGCTCAAGCTCAAAATGTCCATGATGTTTTATGAACAAAACTCAGAGTTGAGCATGGAATCGCACTAGGAAAAGTTTCGTAATCACGGAGCCTGGCCTTAAAGGCCCCAATTGCCTAGGTGAGGGTTACATCACATTGCCACATATTAACTTCACGTGTACATTTCACATACGTGATAACTAGCCTACATATCTCATTCTCACTTCACATGTTATTAACATATACACTTTTTGAATTCACTTAACACGTATCTATATTCACATGATAAGTACACATCTCATGCACACTTCACATATTAACACATACACTTCACTTCACATGTATAGTTCATGAACATTCACATCGCTTGTATTCTACATTAAAGGATTTCCCCGGCACCAGCACGTGTTTCTTCCAATTGCTTGTTCAGCATGTTTGTAATTTGATTAGCTGCGAACTGAGCAACTGGTAGAACTTGGCAACAAATTTGGCAACTCAATTAATTAACTGAAAACTTGTTTAGTACGTGCGCATCCCTCCTTGCTGTACTTTTAACAGAACAGATCCCTGGTGTATTTGATTTCTAACTTCCCAATGCTAATTCCTAGGAACAGGAAGAATGTTAGAATTATTTTTGGTTTCTGACTGTAGGGGTCAGTGTGCTTCTTTCTATATCTGAAAAGTGAATCCTGCATTCGTACTTATAAAGCTTCTTAGAATACTTACGAATTCTTAAATCCGGTATATATTTAAGAATTCCTAAAACGTATTCTTTAAGAGTATATTATAAAGAGTTTCAGCTCTTGTAGAATCCTCTTTAAAAATCTTAGCTTCTTCAAAATAGCTGGCTTGGCCCATAACGACAGCAGAGAATAAGAGCTTTACTACTGTCAGCACCAACCAAACCAATGTGACTGAAGTCTTGCCTCTGTGTTCTCCTAACCCAAAGATCGTTCTGTGCAAAATAAACTAGATCCCTGCACTATTTCTGTTCAAGCCAATATCTGGTATGTTTCTCTATTTAGCCTTTTACCTCCTACAGACAATTGAATATTCCCTATGGAAAATAAATGAAGAATAATTTTGATTAACACGAAAGGGCAACTATGGTACGGGCTTTTTATTGTTCACCCGCTTTCCCAAAAGCGCATTTGAACTGTTATTCTGGATATTTTAGCTACCGGTATATCAATACTAATGATAATGATCATGATAATAATATTCATATGGTGTACTTTATTTCCCTCTTGACAGTACTGATTACTTTGGTGTATCGGATTTCTAATGCAGGAGACCTCTCCAAGGTGTACTATATTTCTCTCTTGATATCGCTGTTCCCTGTGGTGTAATCGTTTCATTATGATTGCAAATACGAGCTTGTTCCTGGGCGAATACCACACGCGTGAACAGTACCAGAATATGCAACATTAAAGAAACGATGAAGTACCAATGTTATGGTACGGCCAGGGAATGTTTGATATGGAACAGCTTGCTTTTAGAAACTGAGAAATAAAACGATAAAGCCAATACTACGGAGAAATAAAATGGTAAAACCAATACCACCGAGAAACAAAATGATAAAACCAACTACGGAGAAATAAAATGGTAAAACCAATACCACAGAGAAACAAAATGGTAAAACCAATACCACAGCATGCCCGTCTAGTGCCTATGTTGTCAAACAAGGCCCCGAGATTACAACATTAACATTTCTTTGACTACTATTTCATATAAAATGTGAACTTGAGCATGAAATCGTACTCAAGATCTCGTAATCTCGGGATCAGAATTACTTGCTGAATTTTTTCATTGAGATTTGGCCAGTGTTTTGCTGATCTTAGTTCAGTGTCCAAATCCCTCGTCTGGACACGTAGTTGACGCTTTGTATTCTAGAAAATCAATGAAACTTCACACTGCAATGTAAAACGATTTATTTTTATAAGATGTATTTTACAATGACGATTGCAGCACTTCCAACTCACGCTTCTTAATCACGTAAAGCTTAACAAACACATGTAACACGGCTATAAGCGTCAATGTTCTGCGAGATATTCACAGTACAAATACCATACATACACGAGGGAATACTGGTAAATACTCGCTAATTATTATGCCGTACGATATATATTTTTTATATGAAATGAGTTTAACTGACTACTGTAGTAGTCAATGGAATTCCACTAACGGTAAATAAACAGAAATGTCGCTTGAAATGCCGAGATCAATTGATTAACCCTCTCCCTGCTGAAGGCATTTGGAGATGCCATAAAGAGCTGTATGTATGCCTAATCCAGCAGTGAGAGGGTTAATCAACTCTCTGCTCACAATTGGAACTGCCTTCATTGAAGGTCCTTGCAGGTACAAATCGAGGAATGCTGATTGTAAACGATGAGTGACGACTGATCACATGACTATAGATGAGAGTATCAAAAGGGACATAACTATACATTTTTAAACGCATCTGGTGGTGGTCTATGAATGTGTTTCTTTTTATCCTGCATATTAATCTTAACATGGTAGATTTGCTACATACTTGCATACCTGAAATATCGGATACCATATTCATCGGGGATGATGTGCATCAACATAAAACAACTGTCTGTAAGACGATAATACACGATTGTCTATATACACATACTGTTCACGTTATGTCCATGTTATTCATTCTTCAACCTATATACACAGTGTAACACAATATTTACAACGCTACTTGCTAACAAACAAATCATGTGCACAGAGAAACTTCTCTGATTGGTTCCAGTAATTGTTCCATATACTCTGGTTGGTTAATAGATAAGCCACGTGCACAGAACAACTTCTGTGATTGGTTCCCGTATTGGTTCCACACTCTGGTTTGTTTAGACAAGTCATGCGCACAGAGCAACTCTGATTGGTTGCTGTATTGGGTTCACGCTGTGTGGTTGGTTAATTTGTGAGACAGCAACACAACAATGTCCAGCAACACGCCAGCAAGCAACAGTCAGCGGCAACCTGCTCGTCGTGGTGGTCTTCGTGATGATGGTGATGATGGTGGTGGTCATCGTGGTCGTTGCGAACAACATACCTGAAGGTGAATGGAAGAATTGGTATAATGTAATATAATATAATAAAGAGAGAGAGAGAGAGAGAGAGAGAGAGAGAGAGAGAGAGAGAGAGAGAAAGAGAGAAAGAGAGAGAGATCCTCTTGTATTCGATTATCAGCTGATTATAAATGTATTCTCAGTGTTTCTCTCAGTACAGGATGATCTCTCTCTCTCTCTCTCTCTCTTAAATGGGTGAACCATTCCCGCAGCGACGTTAAATTCCATATTCATTATATTCTCTCTCTCTCCCTCTCTATCTCTCTCTCTCTCTCTCTCACACACACACACACACACATTCTCTCTGCTGTAGTTCCTTGTGGGAGAGAGAGAGAGTGGGGGAGAGAGAACGAGAGAGCGAGAGAGCGAGAGAGAGAGATGGAGGTAGATAGTAGTACCGTACCCACAGTGAAAACAAGACGACAAGTATGAGACGTATTATGCCATCAATGCTCAGTATACCAATCCTAGAGCTTTCCTTTGCTGATCTAGGATACCAGCCTTGCATACAGTCCTAAGTCCAGAGATCCTAGGATATCAGTTATCAGCTGGTTAGACTCGATGATTGCACGCTGTGAGATTGCAAATTACTGACGGTCAACACACAATCTCAACCAATGCTACCATGAAATTTCCTTTGAGAAATAACTATTTATTTTAAATTAATATAGCGCACGTAAAATCACAAAACCTTCGCCACCAAGGCATCGAACACATGTTCTTTTTCTGTTTTCTTTTCTTTCTTTTCGATGCATTTGTGTTGTATTCCCCAACACGTATTTGTTCTAGGTTTCCGTTCTTTCTCAGTGAGTCGAGTTAATTTTCTATCTATCGATCTAGTTTTTGTTTATTTCTAACTCGGGCTGTGACCCTGTGTATTGTGGGTCGCCCACAGGAATTCTCTTCCTCAACGTAAACTGAAAGGTTCTGTTGGCTTTACGCGATGGAAAACCTGCAACTTTAGCATGTCGATGGTTTGACAATAAAAAGTAAACGGTATGAACATTTTGTTTGACTATTTTGTTGTTATTATATCGCCGTCGAGAAAACCGCTTACAGTACACGTAGAAGTTAATTAGTTTAATGAAAACTTCTTATCATCCTATTGGAGACGTGTAATAGGCCCTTACATTCTGCAATATCAATACCACATTCACATATACTACCGACAGAAAATAAGGGAACGCATAATGGTAACACTTTTAGTATAGACAAATTCAAAGTGCCACCGTTA
>JAUTBZ010047775.1:0-39792 GCA_032361785.1 Lepetodrilus galriftensis
TTTGGAAGAAAGGTAATGCGTGATATAAGGGCTAGAGTTATTAAGATTATGCTCAATTTGATAAATAATCTTATCGACAAGTGTTAACGGGGTTTCAAAAGGAATATCTGGAAATTTACCCAAGAATTCATTCACAAAATTGAAGTAATCAATAGTATATCTTACCTTCTCTTGAAGGTTGGGATTACTATGTGTGATGTAGCTTAAATATGGCATTACAAATTTGGATTATTATATTTAGTCAACTGCATGATAAGATAGTATAAGTGCCAGGAGTAAAAAGAACCCTAAATTCGACCGATCATTCCTAAAAGCTATGAAACTACCGATCATCCCAGCATGAACAATGTGCTCAGCACTTTGATCTGAAATTGTCAATCTTGTAATTTCTTTAAAGCCTTTAGTGGTTCTTCTACTGACTGTTTGCCCACTGCATCCCCCAAAATTTTACAGTTAACATTTCGGGAGACTTCGCCTAGGATGCCATAATTTATTTCTTTTTTCATTTATTAGGTTTTTAGATTTAAAAAAAAGTTCAGGAAAAATAAGCTAGAATACGTTCCCGATCATGATTACTTTTATTGTTTTTGTGAAATAGCTCAATAAAAACAATTCGTTTTTCTGTTTCGAAAAAGGCATAAACCAATCGTAAACCAGAATTAGAACCCCGACCTTTTAAGCTACGACAAGCAATCCTTTTTACTTTTATTACACAAGTTTCAATTCCAAGACCATCAATTCTAAAACTTTGTGGTGGTCGAGCATCTGGCGCTACCGTTAAAACTCGCTTGACAATTTTTAAGTCATCAGGCAAGCTAGAATACTTCTTTGAAAGCTTTTTTAGTTCTTTCTCAAATTCTTTTAAATGCTCAAAATTCATAAATTTTAGTCTTCATAGTTGCTAAAGTTTGATAGCTATTGGTCAAAACTAGAGTGATCATTCTTACTTATAGCGCAAAGATACAACGAAAAAGATTTAAAAACAAACTTTTACTTGTTTTATAATAAAACATTGCGTATCTTGCGACTCACAAAGCAGGAATTGTGTTATTAAATTTGCACTTAAAAGGAATAATTCAATGCAACAAAGATTAAGTACAAAAGAAATAGGAATGCGAATTGCAGATTTGCGAAAACGTAGAGGGTATTCGCAGGTAGAAATATCTAAGCTGATAGGTATATCGAGACCTTCAATAGTCCAAATGGAATCAGGAAGTAGAAAGATTTCTATTGTGGAAATGATGTCTTTGGCAGATGTGTTGAATTTTTCGCTAGATGATTTTTTATCGCAAGATTATAATGCGGAGCAGATTGAATTGGTCGCAGAAGATACGCCAAAAAAAGAAATTCGCATTTCAGTACCAAAACTTCAAGTGAATAAATTTAAACAAATACTACTCTACATTTTACAGAAAACTGCTGGAAAACCGAATGTGGGTGAAACGGTCTTATACAAACTATTGTATTTTGCTGATTTTGATTATTACGAACAATTTGAAACCCATTTGAGTGGTGCTGAATATCGCAGATTACCCTATGGACCAGTTCCCCAAAAGCTGGACGCTATTTTGGAAAGTCTGATAAAAGAAGGTTCGCTGAAGCGGATAGATACAGATTACTATGGTTATCCACAGAAAAGGTTTATCCCTTTAAAAGAAGCAGATATCACCGTATTAAATGCTGCCGAAATATCTGTTATTGACCAAGTAATAGCTAGATTAGCAGATTGGTCAGCAACTGCAATTAGTGATTACTCTCATAAAGATATGCCGTGGAAAGCGTCAAAAGAGGGGGAGATTATTGATTATGAATTGGCATTTTATAGGGAAGCACCTTTTTCGGCTAGGCGGTATGACTAGAATAAAAAACATTGAATAAAAAAGAATACATAAAACATTCCAAGCGGATGGAAGCCCTCCTAAAAGAGCTAACCGAAAAAGGAAAATTAACAAAGTCTTATCAACTTGAATTAGATGAAGTCTCTGATTTGGTTCAAGAGTATGAAGAAAAGCATTATGCTTTTAAAGCAGATACCCTACAAGAAAGGATAGAACTAAGAATGTATCAGCACAACCCAAAACAAAAACCACCCAAACAATAGCCAACTTCTCCTCCCAAAGCCCTATTTTTACAAAAATACATTGTCATGAATAATCGGGTTCTTTTTTGGGTATTGAGTTTTTTATTGGTGTTTGGTTGTAAGCAGTCTTCGTCTGATCAATCTGGCCAATTTGTCCAAAAGAAAAAGACTGAAGACGTGCTATTTTCCGAAATTGCAGCCAAAGAATCTGGGGTTGATTTTAGGAATGATGTCAAGGAGGATTTGTATTTTAATTTTTTGAATTATTCTTATATCTATAATGGTGGTGGGGTTGCTGTCGGTGATTTTAATCATGATGGATTAGCCGATATTTATTTTTCGTCCAATCAGCAGTCTAATAAACTTTACCAAAATTTGGGCGATTTTAAATTTAAAGATATCACCGAGTCGGCTGGTGTGGCAGACAAGGGTGGGTGGACGACTGGTGTCACGGTTGTTGATATTAATGCGGATGGTTGGTTAGATATTTATGTTTGTAAGTCGGGTTCTTTGCGGGATGATCACTTGCGTGAAAATAAACTTTTCATTAATCAAAAAGATAATACTTTTAAAGAGGAAGCAGCCAAATGGAAACTCAATGATCCAGGTTTTGGGACGCAAGCTTATTTTTTGGACTATGATAGAGATGGAGATTTGGATATGTTTTTAGTTAATCACCGAGTGGATTTTCAAAATAATACTATTATTGATAAAACCCTTCAGAAGCAGATCACACGTTTTGATTCAGATAAACTTTATAGGAATGATGGCCAGTCTTTTACGGATGTGACGAAAGCAATGAAAGTGGACAGTAAGGCCTGGGGTTTGAGTGCGGCTATTGGTGATTTTAATCAAGATGGCTGGGATGATATTTATGTTTGTAATGATTTTTTGGAGCCTGATTTTCGATACTTTAATGAAAAGACATATTTTAGATCTAAGGCAACAGCATTTAAACATATTTCTCAAAATAGTATGGGCTCTGACTATGCAGATATTAATAATGATGGTTGGGAAGATTTAATGGTGGTCGAAATGTCTCCCGAAGATCATATTCGCAGCAAGGCGAATATGCCCTCGATGAGTACCAAAAATTTTCATCATATTGTCAATAGCGGTTACCAATATCAATACATGCAAAACACCTTGCAGGTTTCGGAACAAGAGCTTGCACAGCTTGCAGGAGTGGCGAAAACAGATTGGAGTTGGGCACCACTAATTGCAGATTTTGATAATGATGGATTCAAAGATATTTTTGTGACCAATGGAATTTTGAAGGAATTAGATAATCAAGATTTTAGAACTAAAATTAAAAATAGAATTGCCAGTCACCGAAAGATGACCTTAGAAGAAGCTATTGCAATGTTGCCTTCTAGTAAGATTTCCAATTATGCTTTTCGAAATACGGGTCACCTGAAATTTGAAAAAGTAGCCAAAGAATGGGGCCTTGTGGCCAAAACACAATCCAATGGATCGGCTTATGCGGACTTGGATAATGATGGTGATTTGGATTTGATTATTAATAATATCAATGCTTTAGCACAGATTTATCAAAACAATGACGGACATCGTTTTATTCAGTTTCGCTTAGAAGGAGATAAAAAGAATCCTTTGGCCTATGGAGCAAAAGTAAGTATTTGGACGAAAGGCCAGCAGCAATTTCAACGATTGTTTGCGAGTAGAGGTTATTTGTCAGCGGTACAGCCTATTTTAAATTTTGGATTAGGGAATACAGAAATTGTTGATTCTATTTTAATTGATTGGAATAATGGGATGCAATCGAAATTGTTTGATGTGCAATCGAATCAGATACTTAATATTAATATTAGCGATGCTTCAAAAGTTTCTAAATCACCTATTAAAAACCAAAATCCGCAATTGAAATATGCCATGTCCAAGTTTTCAGGTGTGGATTATAGGCACCATGAAAATAAATTTGATGACTTTCAAAAACAAATTTTATTGCCACATAGTGAATCTCATAATGGGCCATTTTTTGCGCAAGCAGATGTCAATGGAGATGGGAAAGAAGATTTTTTTGTGGGTGGAGCAGCCGGGCAGGAGGGAGCTATTTATATTAATGGAAATGATCCAAAACTAATTAAGAGTTTATATCGAAAACTAACGGTACCTATTTTTGAAAAAGATAAAAAATATGAAGATTTGGGTGCCATCTTTTTTGATGCTGATGGTGATAAAGACCAAGATTTATATGTTGTGAGTGGTGGTGCAGAATTTCCATTAAATAGTCCATTACTTCAAGATCGCTTGTATCTGAATGATGGAAAAGGAAATTTTACGAGAAGTAATAATCTTCCTAATATGACTTTCAGTGGCCAATGTGTGACCGCTTCAGATATTGATAAAGATGGTGATTTGGATTTGTTTGTAGGAGGACGCATCGTTCCTGATAAATATCCTTACCCGCCTGAATCAGCAATTTTAATCAATGAAAATAGGCGCTTTGTAAAGCAAACCAAGCAACTTGCACCTGATCTTGGAAGCGTTGGAATGGTTAGTGGGGCGGTGTTTGTGGACTATGATAAAGATGGAGATGACGATTTAGTTTTGGCAGGGGAGTGGATGCCGATTACCATTTTTGAAAATAATAAAGGACAATTTAAAAAGAAAAATATTCCATCGTTGGCACAAACTAGAGGTTGGTGGTTTAGCCTTTCGGCAACGGATATTGACAAAGATGGGGACATTGATTTTTTTGCAGGAAACCTTGGGCTTAATGCAAAGTATTCTGCCAATGCAAAAAAGAATATTCAAGTTTATTGTGATGATTTTGACCACAATGGTACTTACGATATTGTACTGACAAAGGCCTATCATGGTGACTTGGTTCCAGCTCGTGGCAAAGAATGTTCATCCCAACAAATGCCTTTTATTAAAAATAAATTTCCAACTTTTCAATCTTTTGCGGAAGCTAAATTAGTTGATATTTATGGTGCCGAGAATCTGCAAAAAGCACTCCACTATGAAACAGACATCTTGGAGAGTGCCTATATCGAGAATCTAGGAAATGGGACATTCGAAGTACACACGCTTCCAATAGAAGCCCAAGTTTCGCCAATTATGGATTTTGGCTTTATGGATTTAGATGGCGACGGATCCGATGAAATTTTAATTACTGGAAATCTCTATAATACAGAAGTGGAAACGGTTCGGTATGATGCTTCAAAAAGTTTGATTTTAAATTTTAAGGAAGGAGCGTTTAAGGTTTTGGATAGTCGAGCAACAGGATTTTATACTACTGGAAATATGCGCCGGATTTGTGTGACAGGCAATCGAATATTGGTTAGCGAGAATGATGGGGATATGATGGTGTTTGAATTACGAGATTAGTTGATTTTTTGTGCAAGCTAATAAAGGCTAAAAAAAATAGGTTCTGTGCGATTTAGAGTGGGTAGTAAGTTTTTTGAAAATGATGAGTCTATTAAACTCTAAAGATTGAGCATGTTCACACACGCTAGTAAAATATTATTTTTTCCATAAGTCCCTTTAACAAGGGGATCCCGACAGCCGTACGGGATGGGTTAAAATAAAGAAGCTAAAAAGAATATTTTGCGTCAATCAACCACGATTTTATTATTTAGAATCTTTAATAGAATCGAAACCCACTGCAAAGCGCATAGAGCTCTGTTCGTTGCGTACGCTTCTTTTCCATTTTCATAAATATCCTTTTTTCCATTTCCCGAATTTATTATAAGTGCTTTTACAAGATTAAAATTATAAAGTATTGACATTCAATTATTTACCTGTTGTAAAGATGTTGATACTCATTCTATTGGCTAAGTTAGGTAAACTACTCCAACATAAGTACCAGTACATTCAAAAAAAATCCCACAAAAATCAAAAACTTTCCCAAAAAGAATATATCTTTGCACTCCCTTTGAACAAAGAGGGCTTTTCTGCGGGTATGGTGGAACTGGTAGACACGCCAGACTTAGGATCTGGTGCCGCGAGGCGTGGGGGTTCGACTCCCTTTACCCGCACCATTAGAAGAAGGGGCTTTTGCCCCTTTTTCTATATTTTGAATTTTGCGAAAGCGGAGCATAAAAATAAGCATTACATGCCTAAAGTAGAGAAAACAACCCTAGAAGATAACGTATATCGTATTTCCGTTTTGGTGGAAAAAGACGAATACAAAAAGGAGTTCAACAAAGAACTTAAAGAATATCGCAAAACGGCTCAGTGGAAAGGGTTTAGAAAAGGTACTGCACCTTTGCCTTTCGTCAAAAAAATGGTCGGCTCTCAGATTTTTCATGAATTAATCGGTAAGCTATCGAATACGGCCCTTTTTGACTTTGTCGAAAAAGAAAAATTGAATTATATCGGTTCGCCGATCCCTTCTATAGGGGTGGAGCCGCAAGTCGTTAAAATGAGCATGGAGGAGGACATCAAGTTCTCTTATGATATTGCAGTTGTCCCCGAAAAGGAACTAAAAGAACCAACCAATACTTTCGATTACTATAAGGTAAGTGATTTGCCAGCAATGGCGAAGAAGGAGATGGAGCAAGCCCGCAAGAGTATGGGCAAGATGGAAGATGTAGAGAAGAATTTTGATGAGGAGGTGACGCTTACGCTAAAATTGTCAGAAGTAGAAGGCAAAAAAGCAAAAGATGGCGGTATCGAAAATACAGTTGATATTCCAGTGTCCATGATTGCGAATGAAGCAACTAAAAAGAAATTGAAGAAGGCGAAAGTCGGTGATAAATTTGACTTTGCCCCTTTTGAAGACCTTACGGTAAAAGAGGAGAAGCAGATTGCTAGCCAATACTTAGGGATGAACCCAGATTATGAGGGAGAATTGCCACAAGCTTTTGAAGCAGAGATTACGAAGGCTCAATCAAAAGTATTGGCGGAAGTGAATCAAGAATTCTTTGACCAATTATTTGGCGCAGGTGTCGTGGATTCCGAAGAGAAAGCTTTGGAGAAATTCGTCGAATACTTTGAGTCTAAGTTTCAACACGAAGCCAACCAAATTCTATTGTTGAATTGGAAGAAGCAATTACAAGAAGATAACAAAGTGGAATTGCCATCTGAGTTTATCAAGAAAATTATCACCAGCACGAATGAGGGTATTGATGAGGAGAGTTTGGTCAAGGATTTACCGATGATTGAAAAGGATTTACTTTGGTCAACAACACGTACTAGACTCATCAAAAAGCATGAAGTTCCAGAAGCAACGGAGCATGATATCCAACATGCTATCGCACATTCTATAGGTAGCCAATATGGTATAGATCCTCATCACGAGATTATCGCTAATATCGCCAAAGAGACGATGCAGAAAGATAAGCAAAAAGTGGAGGCAACGTACCATGGTATTATGGAAGGCCGCCTGTTTGACAAAGTAAAAGAAAGCCTAAAAACAAAGGATATAATGGTGACAGCAGAGAAATTTGCGGAAGTCATTAAGGAGACCTTTGAAGCATAAGATTGGGCTAAAATGTCCTATCCTATGCAACATTTCGGCAAAATTATCATTTAACTAAGGTATTTTGTCAGAAGGCATTTGCGCAAGCTAAAACTATTACAAAACCCCCTATCACTTAGCGATAGGTTTATTGAAAAAATAAATGACCATGTTTCATAAAAGTGAGTTTCTAAAGTATGCAACTAAGCACCTTGGAATGAGTAGTATGCACCTTGAAAAATATGCGCAGGCAACTGCCCCAAACATTCAAGGATTTACCCCAAATGTCATCGAAGAGCGCCAAATGAATGTCGCTGCTATCGACGTTTTTTCCAGAATGATGATGGATAGAATTATCTTCATGGGGGTACCTGTGACGGACTATGTGGCGAATGTCGTACAAGCTCAATTACTATTTTTAGAATCAGCAGATGCGAATCGCGACATCTTGATGTATATTAATAGTCCAGGCGGATCAGTGATTGATGGCCTAGGAATTTATGATACAATGCAATATGTAGCACCAGATGTGGGAACAATTTGTACCGGCTTGGCAGCAAGTATGGGCGCAGTTTTATTAGCCGCTGGCGCAAAAGGAAAAAGAACAGCTCTACCACATAGTCGAGTGATGATTCACCAACCTTTGGGCGGCATGCAAGGTCAAGTATCAGATATGGAAATTTCCTATCACCTGATTAAGCAGATGCAAAAAGAATTGTATGATATATTGGCGTCACATACAGGACAGACGTACAAGAAGATTGAAAAGGATTGCGATAGAGATAATTGGATGAAAGCCGAAGAAGCAAAAGAATACGGTTTAGTAGACGAGGTTTTGGTCCGCAAAACGTAGGGGAGAACCCACGTGTTAGCCCAAACCCGTAGGGGAGAACCCCGTGTTCGCCCAAACCCGTAGGCAAACCCAAATATTCGCCCAAAAAAACAAAAAAAAATGAGTAAGAAAGAAGAATATTGTTCTTTTTGTGGTAAAGATGCTGCGAATGCCCAGTTATTGATAACGGGATTAGACGGTTTTATCTGTAATGATTGTGTTGAAAGTGCAATGGATATCGTCAGTTTAGAATTAAATGTAGTTGGCAAAAAAGGAAGCACTAAAAAATCTGGAAAGCTCCAAATTCGGACCCCAAAAGAAATAGTCGCTTTCTTGGACGAATACATTATCGGGCAAAATCAAGCCAAAAAAGTCATCGCCGTAGCCGTTTATAATCACTACAAAAGATTAAATAATCCAAACCTTGGAGATATTGAATTAGAGAAATCTAATATTCTTTTTGTGGGTCCAACGGGTACTGGGAAAACACTAATTGCGAAGACCATTTCAAGATTATTAAATGTACCTTATACCATTGTCGATGCAACTGTTTTGACGGAAGCAGGATATGTAGGGGAAGATGTAGAAAGTATTTTGAGTCGCCTTTTGCAAGCATGCGATTTTGATATTGCAGCGGCAGAGCGTGGTATTATTTATATCGATGAGATTGATAAAATTGCCCGGAAGGGAGATAATCCTTCTATCACTAGAGACGTAAGTGGCGAAGGTGTTCAGCAAGCTTTGTTGAAATTATTAGAAGGAACGGTTGTGAGTGTACCGCCTTATGGAGGTCGTAAACACCCCGAACAAAAGATGCTTCAAGTCGATACAAAAAATATATTATTTATTGCAGGCGGTGCTTTTAATGGCATCGAAAAATCTATTGGTCGCCGCATCAATACGCAAGTGATAGGCTATAATTCTTCAAATAAGGAAGAGATTGATGAGAAGGATTTGTTGCAATATATCACCCATGAAGATATTAGAAAGTTTGGGTTGATTCCAGAATTGATTGGTCGTTTGCCCGTAATGGCGCACCTCAATCATTTGGACGCCGAAAGCTTGAAAATTATTTTGAGTGAGCCTAAGAATTCGATCTTAAAGCAATACAAAAAGCTTTTTGAATTGGAAGGTATTGATTTGATATTTACGGAAGATGCTTTGGATGTTATTGCTCAAAAAGCTTTGGCCTATAAACTAGGAGCTAGAGGATTACGATCCATTACAGAAGCCATTTTGTTGGATGCGATGTATGAATTGCCTTCAGAGAAAAACGTCAAAGAATTTACAATTGATAAGGCTTACGTCGAAGAGAAATTGAGTAAGTCTAAACTAGCCAAATTATTGGCAGCATAATCCCAAACGGTTATGCGCTTTCTTGTAGAACTTTCCTATAACGGTACACGATATTCCGGTTGGCAGATTCAGCCAACAGCCATTACGATCCAAGAAGTCATTCAAAAAGCATTGACGAAACTGTACAACAAACCAATGACCCTCATTGGTTGCGGTCGGACAGATGCGGGGGTACATGCCACTCAGTTTTTTGCCCATTTTAATGCGGATTATGAAGTGGAGTATTTGGCGTACAAGTTGAATCGAATGTTGGGACGTGATATTTCCATTTTACAATTGAAAGAAGTAACGGATAGATTTCATGCCCGCTTTTCAGCAAAAAGCCGATATTATATTTATCGTATCAAAGGTGATAAAGATCCTTTCAGAAATGAATGGACCACGTTTATGCTAAAATATGATGACTTAGATTTGGACAAAATGCAGGCGGCTGCAAAGCTACTACTTAATTACAATGACTTCTTTTCTTTTTGCAAAACAGGTGGGGATAATAGAACCACACTTTGTAGTTTGACTAAATGTGAATGGCATTTCTCGCCAGATAAAAAAGAATGTGAATTGCATATTTCATCGAACCGTTTTTTGCGTGGGATGGTCCGATTGATCGTCGGTATGTGTCTGAATGTGGGACTAGGTAAGACAACTCTAGAACAAGTCAAAATAGCTATGGAAACCAAAACTAGAGTTGAGCGAAATCTAAGCGCTCCCGCCAATGGACTCTCTTTGGTTGAGATTGAATACCCAGCTGAATTGTTAGTAGGTGTTGGAATCAGCGACTTTCCTAAGTGATCCTAATTTGCTAGAAGTGCTCCTTTGACACATACTCTTTTTGTGTTTTATCGAAATTCAACGCAAACGTTTGCGTAGTAAGAAATTTATTTTGTATCTTCGTAGTGATTTGTATGGCAATAGCCGATTAATATCACGTAAAATATACAATATGAGAATCTTTCTTACCTCCATTCTGTGTCTCCTTTTCTTCTCCACTTATGCCCAACACCAGTGGACAAGGACTAATCCAGGTGGTGGTGGAGCGATAGCAGTCGTAAAAGCTACAGCGCCAGATGCCAGTGGAAATAGCACAATTTTGGTGGCTTCCGATCTTAGTGGAATATATAGAAGTACTGATGATGGCGTGAGTTTTGACGTCGTTGGGGCTAGTCAAGGTTTGTTAGAAACACACGTAAGTGCTTTGGGATTAGATCCAAATAATCCCTTGAAATTCTTTGCGGGAACATACAGCTACTTGTATAAGACGGAAGATGGCGGTAATAGTTTTACGAAAGTCTTTCCGACTACACCAGATTCTTATTGTTATGCAGAAGATATTGTTATTGCAAAATCAAATTCAAATATTGGATACGTGACCTACCATCCTGGTCCAGAGACCGATGGTAAAGTTTATAAAACCACTGATGGGGGGACGACATGGGGACCAGTACCTAACGAGGATTTGCCCACTGGTCTTCACCTTGTAAAACTAATGGTGCATCCTGCTAATGCTGATGTAGTGTATGCCCTTTCGGGAAAATCAAGATGGGGATGCGGAAGAGCAGATTTGTATCGGTCCAAAAATGGCGGAATACATTGGACAAAAATTGGAAGTGAAAAAGGCGAAATATTAGATTTTGATGTATTGCCGAATATGCAAAATACTGTCTATATCAGTACCTTCAAAAGTAATTATGTTGATAATGTTTCGTGTAGAAATTTAGATCTTGATTCCTATATCTATGCGCCAGATCCTACTCCGGCGGGTGAACCAGAACCCAAAACCAGAGGAGAAACTTATATCAGTACTAATGAGGGAGTGAGTTTTACAAAAATAAGTGATGTAAGCGGAATATTAAGTGTTGAAACCGATCAAAAAATTCGCTTAGTCAACATGGTCTTTCCTGTTGATTGGAATAGTGATGCTGGAATCTGGGAAACCACGAATGGCGGCACAACCTGGACCAAGGTAAGTAATATCACAAATTGGGAGAAAGGACATAGTACCAATCAATACTTTGCTTTCGCTCATAGCTTTAATGGATTGATTAAATCTGTAACTAAAGATCTTTTTAACCCAGATAGATATTTTAGTAGTTTTGGACAATGGGCTTGGGCTAGTCTTTCCGCTGGCGCAAATATGAATAATATCTCTACCAAAGAAATTGGAACAGATACTTGGCAATCAACTGGTATGGAAAATATTATTGGAACTGCACTCGATGTCAATGAAACTGACCCCATGTATGTTTATATGGGAGGCTATGATATTGGATTTTGGTTTTCAACGGATGGAGGAACTTCTTGGAGACGCCGCCAACCAGATTTTAAAATAGCCCCTTATCACCAGTATACTTGGAACATTGGTGACGTGCCAGCAGAGGTAGATCCAGTTTTAGCGAAGACAGGCGCTGGCGCAAATATAATGACGATTTTGAATGACCCCAAAAGAAAGAAAGTCGTTTGGGCTTCCTTTAGTAAAGGTCAGTATTATGCAGCAAATGGGGCAGGGGATGGCGTTGCCAAAACAGGCCTATTTAAAAGTGAAGATAATGGTGAAAACTGGACCTTGCAAAACAACGGTTTACCAGCTTTTGATAATTCCTTCATGATGTATGGTTTATCTATGGATGTGAATTCTGGTGACCCAAATAATGCCAATAGAACCATTTATGTAACCGTCGATAGTAAAATCTATAAATCTACGAATGATGGTGCCACTTGGGCCGTTATGACTATGCCTGTAGGAATGAAAGTGAAATTTACGGAAGTAGATAAGATCAATGGAACGGTCTATGCCGGTGGAAAATCGGGTCTTTGGCGCCTTACTTCTGCTCCGAATGATGTATGGACTAAAGTAAGTACTACTGCGATGGAATCCACAAAAACGAATACGTATCCAGATATTGTACCGACTTTTATTGGGTATGATGATAACGGAAATGTAACCGATTTACCATGGGAAGGTGTTTTTGATATTCAGACGGATCCCAATAATGCAGATCATGTTTATGTGACAGTCCATGCGCCTAATGGGGATACTCCAGGGGGCATTCATGGAGGCTTGTACTTCTCTGATAATGCGGGTTTGTCATGGAATAGATTATACGACAATGATAGGTATTTAAGAGGAGTGGCTATTGCTCCAGCTAATTCCAAAGTCTTATATCTAACGGCTTCTGAAAGTTATAATTCAGGCGCTTTTGGAAACTCTTCTGGGATACATTATTCCGAAGATGGAGGCGCAACATGGGCAACTGCCAATGATGGAATGGCCTTCCTTTATGGAGGAATGATTGAAATAGAAACGGGAGATAATCCACAGGTTTGGGCATGGTCACAAGGAACAGGAATACAAAAAGCTTTAATTCCCTTTACCGTTTTGCCTGTCGCCTATTTGTCTCCATTTACAGCTAGTTTACAACAAGGTGGTGTGCGCTTAAATTGGGAAACGGCGGAAGAGATTGATGCAGATTACTTCTTGATTGAGCATTCTGCTAATGGGCAAGATTGGGCGGAGTTGGCAGTCGTGAGTGCAAAGAACCGACCTTCCTCTTATGCTAGAATAGATTCGAATCCCATTACGCCAATTACTTATTATCGTTTGAAGCAAGTAGATTTGGATGGTCGCTTTACGTATTCACCAGTGGTTTCAATCCGTTTTGAAGGAACTAAGCAAACCAATGTTTTTCCAAATCCAACAAAAGGGAATATCACTATTGATGCAGACAGCCAAATCCTTTCTGTCGAATTAGTCGATTTGCTCGGCCGAACAATTAAAAATACTATTCGACCAACTTCTAATAGCATAGATTTGCAAGATGTAGTGAGTGGTATTTACAATTTGAAAGTGACCACCAGTAATGGCTCTTCTGTTCATCAGTTAATAGTGAAACGATAATTGGATATTTCGGACTGTACTCCTTAGGGAATCTTCTGCTTAAGCGTATGGCAAAAAAACATTCTAAACAAAGAATTCAATGATGGGTGGAAAGTAGTGTTATAATTAACGGTAAGTTTCAATACAAGAAAATAAAGTAGAGAATTTCTTGGGTTTACAATGATGTGAAATCCAAGAAAAACTCTACTTTTTTTTATGAAAAGGCATGCTACTAGCATGGAGAGGTTTCCCAAGACCTATTTTCTACGATTTCTTTTCGCCATTCTTTTCTTGTTTCCTCTGTTAACTGGTTTGGTTTTACGAAGTTTACGTTTGACGGATCTACTGACATTTACTTTTGAATTTTTGGCAGATTTTTCATGAAATGCACCTTGATTATCTTGCAGGGTATATTCCTTCCTATATTGTTTATCCCCAAGAAATACGGGCTTCTCTTCTTCTAGTAGCACTTCCGATATGAGTAGTTCTTCAGGCTTGTTGGATATCGGTATAGGTTGTTGCATGAGCGCTTCTATTGCGGCTAAGAAATCTGTTTCATATTCACTGACAAATGAAATAGCTACACCGCTTTTATCTGCTCGACCTGTTCTACCGATACGATGGATATAAATTTGAGGACTATCTGGAATGTCAAAGTTGATTACATGACTCACTTCATTGATATCGACTCCTCTCGCAATGACATCTGTTGCAATCAGTACACGTAAATTGTTATTTTTAAAATTTTCGACAGCTTTGAGTCTTTGGTTTTGTGACTTATTGGAGTGTATAATTCCTACGGATTCTCCGAAAATCTCTGACATGGTTTCATATATCAAATTAGCCAACCTCCTGCTTCTTACGAAGACGAGAACCTTTGACATTTCTGCTGAGTGCTCAAGCAGGTAGGACAATAGATTCAGCTTGGTATAGAAGTTAGGTACCTGATATAACGTTTGTTCTATCTGGTCTAATGGTGTACCCGTTTTTGCTATTTCTATTTTTCTTGCTCCGGTGAAGAAGGTGTCGATGATTTTGTCGACTTCTGGGGACATGGTTGCAGAGAATAATAGATTCTGTCTTCTATTTGGAAGCATATCAAGGACGTGATTGAGTTGAACCCTGAATCCTAGTTCGAGCATTTCATCGACTTCATCTAAGACAAAGTGTTTGACGTCTTTGAGCTTTAAGTCCTTATTGATACTTAGATCCATCATTCTGCCTGGCGTACCGATTAGAATATCCAACCCTTGAGCGATGACTTTTTTCTGAGTGTTGATATTGGCTCCTCCATAGACACCAAATACCTTTACGGGTAAGTACTTGGCTAGTTTGTCTATTTCAGAAACAATCTGTACGACTAATTCTCTTGTTGGTACGAGTATAACTATCCGTGGATTGGGGTTCGTGGTGTATTTCCATAACTTCAATAATGGTAGTAGAAATGCAAAGGTCTTGCCTGTGCCAGTCTGGGCGATTCCTATTATATCAGCACCTGACAAGATAGGGGCAAAAGCCTCAATCTGTATAGGAGTCGGGTTGATGTAACCCAGGTCGTCCAATGCATCCAGCAATGGTTTATTTAGATTTAAATCTTCAAATAACATATATCTCGATTATTTCCATGCAAAGGTACTGTATTTACTCCTTTGCTGTTGAGTTGATGATTGTTGAATTGTTCAATCGTTTTTTGTTCTTGGGATTCAGTTTAATAGATCATCAATTTAACATCTAATCCCTCAATGCCTTAATATTTCAAAAGAGTCTTAATTTTTAACCATAAAGCCCATCTGTACGCTTAGCAATAAGTATTTTAAAGAAATGAACAAAGAACCAAAAGAAAGTGATCATCCAGAGGATCATGGAAATGCCGAGTAAATGTGTGTAGTGAGAAGGAAAGAATAGTGGTAAGAGAACTCGAAAAATCACCGTTCCAATAATACCAACAAATAGCCATTTCGTAGCATTTATTTCTTCCAATATGTTTCGGCCTGTATGCCCAAGACTTACACGGGACATCATGCTGACGGTAACCAAAGCAATACCTCCAATGGTGAACATGTGTAAGCTCAGAAAAGGAGAAACGGGTGCAAAATATTCAAATATTTTTAGCGCAAAGACAAGTGTTAAAAACAAATAGGAAAGCCATAACGACCAGAGCAAATGTCTAGACCATATACCTTTCAAATACCAGTCGTATAAGCGTATGGTATTGAATATCAACAAGATAGTAGCAGTAAGCAAAGCTATTTCCTTCTGATGAAAAAAGACTTCATTTATCGAAAATACAAGAAATAAAGGAATCAGCGTTTTGTCAAATAAAGTACGATTTTTAATGGCTGTTTTTGGCCGTAAGGCACTATTAATAAAATTGGGAATCAAACGTCGAGTAAATATAAAAATTAAATTAAGAATTAAAAACAAACTCATGTACAATACTTTTCGGGGACTGAAATCTATGACTTTGAATACCCCTAAATAATAGGTAATATTAAAAATAGATACGAGTAGTAGGATTAACCAAACGGGCCATTGTTTGGTTAGTTTTCTTCGCAAGATAGGAGCTGCGATAACTAACGTTAAAAATAAACCAAAAAAGATATCCCCAAAAGCTTGTAGAATGGCTAGTGGCATGTTTATGGGTGGTATTCGTCCGATGATCCATAAAATAATAAGCGATAAAAGGAGATTGCCATCAGCCGTTTGTTGGCGTGTCCAATTACGTACAGAGGTAAGCAAAAAGCCAGCAATGACCGCCATAGAATATCCATAAAGCATCTCATGGGCATGCCATAAACTAGCATCATTGTGGATCATTTTGATGGGCCATTGAAAAAAATAAATTCCACCCCATATCGCCATGACGATGACCGCATACAAGGAAGCTAGTAAAAAAAATGGTCTGAAACCCGTTTGTAAAAAGGGCGTTTGTGTAGTTTTCTTGAATTGCTCTAAGCCAATGCTCCGCATAGTTTTCTTTTTTTTAAGTCACGATATAGGCTAAGAAGAAGCCAAATAAAATGGTGCCCATTTTGATAATTGAAAAATGATGGTGTGTGCCAGAATCTTTATCACTTTCAAATAATATCAAAGTAGAAATATGGAAAAAAGCACCAATCAGTATGGCCAAAAAGATGTGCATGACCTGTGTATTCGCTTGATAGAAACTCCCTATCCAGGCTCCTAAAGGAGACATCAAAGCAAATAATAATAGTAATGAAAAGGCTTTGAGTTTGCTAAAACCATTGGTAATTAAAAGTACGCTCAAAGCAAAAGCAGCGGGTGCCTTATGGATGATGATAGCCCAAAATAAGTTGCCGTGGTGTGCATGTTCTTGTAATTCTGTGCCGCCACTTATCGGTAGTCCTTCCAAAAAAGCATGCAAACTTAAGCCAACCAAGACTTGTATAACATACATTTTATGGTCATGGTGATGCGCATGAATATGCCCATGTTCCACGCCTTTAGAAAGGTATTCAAAAGTTATTTGTAAAAGGAAGCCAACTAGTAGCCAGATTCCAATTTTTGCGGAAGCGCCAACATATAGCGAAGGCAACAAACTCATCGCTGTAATACCCAAAATGTAAGCACCCGTAAAGCTAAGGGCAAACGGTAAAAAGGATTTTCGACTTTCGCCAAAAAAGATCCCTCCTAGTCCCCCTAGTAGTACGATGCCAATTAAAATTAAATATTGCCAAATCTCCATTAATACTCACTTATTGAGCTTGTCAGTCGCTCATATCCCCAGGCTAAAATTAACGCAAAAAATGCCCCAACCAAAGCTCCACCTAATACATCCAACGGAAAATGCACCCCTACATAGACTTGCGCATAACTAATCGTAAACGCCCAAAAGAATAGTAAAATTCTAGCCCATTTATACCGCTGAAATATTGTGAAGCTTAAGAACAACGCAACTGCAAAATGGTTGGCAGCATGCGAAGAAGTAAAGCTATAACCACTTCCACAATGCACACGAACTTGAATCGTAGGGAGAATATCCACCTGATGGCAAGGCCTTGGTCTTTGAACCGTTTTTTTGATTAATTCACTGCTCGTCAAATCCGTAAGGCCAACAGTGACCAATAACAACAACAGAAAATACAATTTCTTGGCGTGAAGATTCAAATAGGCATAGGAGATAACGAAAACATACAAAGGAATCCAGAAAATCTTCTCTCTGAAAATTGGTAAAACCGTATCGAGAAAGGAGTTTGTCCAATGCGAATTAATTAGCTCAAATAGATGTTGGTCAAATTGTAATAAATCTCCCATGGTTGCTTTTCCCTTGTTCGTACAAATGTACGGATTATTTTCAACGTTTCAATCCAATCAAGTAAAACCCAGCCGTATTAATAAAATTCCTCAAATAAGGAATACTTCCCAAAACTGGAATCTGCTTTCGAGGTTTCAAGCCAAATTTATATTTGTAAATCGGGTTAATAAAATACAATTGCTTTTCCACAATTTGGTAACCCGTTTGTTTGATGATTCTTTCAAATCGCTCCAAAGAAATTCCTGTATCTTTTATTTCTAGCAATTCCTCAATGGTCTTTGGATGTTGCTTGAAAAGCTTCAGAACCCCTTTGTACATTGGCTTTGGGAGTAGATGGTAATAGGGGAGGAGTGATAAGAATTTTGATTGACAGATTTGTTGGTGTCCGCCAAAAGGCATTTGCCAAGGAGGAAAGCCAAAAAATATTTTTCCGTCAGGAGTCAAAAACTGTTGTAATTTTTCGATTAGATCTGCTTGCCCATGAATGTGTTCGATGACATCTTTTAAGACAATTAAATCAAAATGGTTTTTGAATTTTCCGGCAAAGTCGAGGTCAAATATATTCGCATTAATAATATCAAAATGGCCAGAAGCAATTTCTTCTTTTAGAAGTTCTTTCGCAATATTAACCCGATATTCTGCAAGCTCAACACCAACACACGAACAACCTTTTTTATAAAAAGCTTTTAGCACACCACCTTCTCCACAGCCGATTTCAAGAACGGTTGTCCCAGATTTTAGCGCAAGCCTCCGTTCCACAAATGGCAACACCGCAAATTCTGCGTTGGCGGTTTGTTGGTCAAAATACTTCTTTTTATCTGTATGAAATTCAAATGCCATTAGGCGTTTTTTGGATTAACCGAGTCCATCCATGCCTCCAAAACCTTTTGGCATCTTGCCTTTAGACATCATGTGCATCATCTTACGCATCTGCTCAAATTGCTTGATGAAAGCATGAATATCATCAATAGAACGTCCACAACCACGAGCGATACGCTTCTTTCTACTCAAGTTCATAGCCTCTGGATGTTCTCTTTCGAAAGGGGTCATAGAAAAAATAATGGCTTCGACTTTTTCGAGTGCTCGGTCATCTATTTCGACGTCTTTCATAGCTTTACCGACCCCTGGAATCATATTCATCAAGGAGCGCATATCGCCCATCTTTTTGATTTGCTTTATCTGTTTTAAGAAATCATTGAAGTCCAATTTGTTCTTCTTGATTTTCTTTTCTAGTCGTTTTGCTTCCTCTTCATCAAATTGTTCTTGGGCACGTTCCACAAAGGAAATGATATCACCCATACCCAAAATCCGCTGCGACATCCGATCTGGATGGAAGACATCAATGGTTTCCATTGTCTCCCCAGTACTGATAAATTTAATTGGTTTCCCAACAGTATATTTGACCGAAAGGGCAGCTCCTCCACGTGTATCACCATCTAATTTTGTCAATACGACACCATCATAATTTATCCGTTCATTAAATGCTTTGGCGGTGTTGACAGCATCTTGTCCAGTCATACTATCTACAACAAATAAGGTTTCTGTTGGATTGATGGCATTCTTAATACCTTCGATTTCTTCCATCATCATTTCATCGACGGCTAGACGACCAGCTGTATCTACGATGACGACATCAAAATTATTTGAGCGTGCATATTTGATTGCATTTTGAGCAATCTCAGCAGGGTTTTCATTCCCGACTTCCTTGTAAATTGGAACATTGATTTGCTCAGAGATCGTCGTCAACTGGTTCACCGCAGCAGGACGATAGACATCACAAGCTACTAGGATGGGCTTCTTTCCTTTCTTTTTTTGGAGATAATTGGCTAATTTTCCTGAAAAGGTCGTTTTACCAGAACCTTGCAAACCTGCTATCAAAATAACACCTGGATCCGCTTTTATATTGATACCGACAGATTGTCCGCCCATTAATTCGGTCAATTCATCTTGCACGATTTTGACCATTAACTCACCAGGCTTTACGGCCTTCAGTACATTCTGGGTACCTAAAGCTTTTTCTTTGACTCGAGCAGTAAATTCTTTGGCTATCTTATAGTTGACATCGGCAGAAACTAAGGCACGACGCACTTCTTTTATGGATTGAGCTATATTGATTTCCGTGATCTTATTATCGCCACTAAAAACCTTAAAGGCTTTATCTAATCTTGAATTTAGACTTTCAAACATGGATTGTAGTTTTTTTCGACTGCAAAGGTAACAAAAAAATATAAGTTCTTTGTGGGTTTATGGTGCGTATAACATTTTGCACAAAAAATAAGAAATCGTATTTTTCTCCACATGGAGAATGACCTCAAAAATCCACAAATTAGTGACCACTACACCCACTATTTTCCTTACCTTGCGTACTCATATAAAACGAACCAATAATGAATCAAGATCCTATCATTTTTGACCTGATCCAAGAAGAGCTTACACGCCAACAAGATGGTCTAGAATTAATAGCTTCAGAGAACTTTACGTCCACAGCAGTGATGAATGCCATGGGTTCTTGCTTAACAAATAAATATGCAGAAGGCTATCCAACCAAACGCTACTATGGTGGGTGCGAAGTAGTCGATAAGGTAGAACAATTAGCCATTGATAGATTAAAAGAACTATTTGGAGCCGCTTACGCAAATGTGCAACCGCATTCCGGGGCACAAGCGAATGCAGCTGTTTTTCTTGCCGTTTTGAAGCCTGGAGACAAAGTTTTGGGCTTTAATCTTTCCCATGGAGGTCACCTTTCTCATGGTTCGCCTGTTAATTTTTCGGGTAAAGTCTATAATGCTACTTTTTATGGCGTAGAGCGTGAAACAGGCTTGATTGATATGGATAAAGTTGCAGAAAAAGCTCGTTTGGAGCAACCCAAATTAATTATTTGTGGTGCATCCGCTTATTCTAGAGATTGGGATTATGCTCGTTTTAGAGCGATTGCAGATGAAGTTGGCGCACTATTGTTAGCAGATATTGCCCACCCAGCAGGATTAGTCGCCAAAGGTTTATTGCAAGATCCGATGAAGCATTGCCATATCGTGACTTCTACGACACATAAAACATTGAGAGGGCCACGAGGTGGAATCATTATGATGGGTCAGAATTTTGAGAATCCTTGGGGTCTTACGACCAAAAAAGGAAACTTACGTAAAATGTCAGGCATCCTAAATAGCGGCGTCTTCCCCGGTATGCAAGGTGGCCCTTTGGAACACATCATCGCAGCCAAAGCTGTTGCCTTTCATGAAGCGCTCCAACCTAGTTTTAAAGACTATGGTGAACACGTCATTCAGAATGCACATGCGATGGCTCAAGCTTTTGTGGACAGAGGGTATGGTATAATATCAGGTGGAACAGATAATCATTTGATGCTTATTGACTTGCGTTCAAAAGGCATTACTGGAAAAGAGGCTGAATTGGCGCTTGGTTATGCAGGAATTACGGTCAATAAAAACATGGTTCCTTTTGATGAGCAATCGCCTTTTGTAACTTCGGGTATTCGTATCGGTACGGCGGCGATGACCACTCGTGGATTAGGAGTGGCGGAGTCTTTACAGATTGTAGAAATGATTGATAAAGCCATCACGCATGCAGACCAACCAAATATTTTAGCGGAAGTGAAAAAGGATATCGTCACAATGATGCATGGTTTTCCCTTGTACAAAGATTAAAAAAATACAAACATGGCACAGTATAGTAGTCTAAATTGGAATTCAAAAGATGGAATAGATTTTCATGGGTATCATGGAACTTCAGCCAATCCCAAAGCGGTGATAGCTTTGGTTCATGGAATCGGAGAGCATGCTGGACGATATACCCACATGGGGGATTACCTTACGGAAAAAGGATTTGCTTTTGCCGCTTTTGATCATCGAGGTCATGGCAAATCTGGTGGAAAGCGGGGGCACACCGTTACTTACAATACATTATTGGATGATATGGATGAATTCTTGGATCAGATTCGAGCATTTTATCCCAACAAGCCTATCTTTATTTATGGGCATTCTATGGGTGGCAATATTGTCTTAAATTATTTGGTGAAGCGAAAACCAACCAATATACAAGGCATTATTACTTCAGCCGCTTTTATCAAATTAGCGTTTGAACCATCCGCTTTTATCGTTGGATTGGGTCGATTTATGCGTAATATCTTACCCGGCTTTACCCAAAAAAATCAATTGGTACTTGAGCATATTTCTCGTTCAAAAGAAGTGGTAGAGGCTTACAAAAATGATCCATTGGTGCATAATAAAGTAACGGCAACATTGGGGATAGGAATGATAGAGACGGCCAAAATGCTTTATAATTATATAGGTACAATCTCTGCTCCCCTCTTATTAATGCATGGTGGCGCAGATAAATTGACCTCCCCAAAAGGTAGTGCTAGTTTTGCCAAAAATGCAAAAGGAGATGTGACATACAAGGAATGGCCTGGCTTATTTCATGAATTACATAATGAACCTGAAAAACAAGAAGTCTTTGATTTTATCATAGATTGGATGAATCAACACCTAGATTCATATCGTGAACCGAAACAAACCTCCTAGTCGTTTTTAAGAAAAGGGAATGGCGAACCAAGGAATTTTTGTAAATATGGCTTTAGTGTAGATATAAAAAAACAGCGGACAAAGACCTTCGTCCCATCCGCTGCCGTAAAATAAACCCCCCAAATTATTCTTATAAGCTATTGAAAGCTAGTATGTTATCTCGTTGTGTATTGACTATACTTAGGCAAATAAAATGCCACTAAATTTATTTTAGGGGATGTATGAAAATTAGCTGTCATGTGGGGACAATAGTATATGCATAAGTGGCTCATATTCTAGTCGTATAGTTAGAAAAAAAATATCCATTTTTTTATCTGTTCGATTTTGGAGGGCGTGTCAACGTAAATAGTTTGTTAATGGCTGTAATATAATTCTCTAGAATAAGGATTATACTTAATGTTGCCTTGCATTTGTCCTTTATAAAAGGCTATTTTGCAGCGTTTGGATACAACCATAAAATATTGGACAATTATGAAGTACTTTTTAGCCTCTTTCTTATCCGCAGTTTTGATCGTTTCTTGTGCCTCTTCGACCGATAAGGTTGATTCCGCCAAGGCTGCATCTCCATCAAATATTTCAGATGCCTACGAGCAAGTTGTTGAGGTACCTGCTGGAGAGGATAGCTTAAAGATGATTTTTCATTTAACAAACCAACCTGCTGGTCTTGCCAAATTAGTAGGCATGTTTGAGGACCAAAGGTTTATAGTGGATTCTGTTAGTATCGATGAGAAGGGAGATTTTATGCTTTCCAGGAATAAACTATTGCCTGCTGGATATTATTACTTCATTATGCCTGGTAATAAGGCCTTGCATCTGTTGGTAGATAAGGACCAACGATTTGAGATGACTGGGGATATGAATGATATCTTCAATACAACAAAAATTACGGGTTCAAGATGTTTGGAGCTATTTTATGAAAATCAAAAATACGAAAAAGGCCCTGCTTTTGCGGAATTAAATAATAATCTAAGAGCCGTTTCTCAAAAGCTTAAAAATCCACCGAATAGCCCAGCTTTCAAAACAGCTTGGACAAAATACACTGGATTGATGCAAGTGGTTGATGGCAATATCGAGAAATATGCGAAGAGCGATCCCAATAACTTTTTTACAAAATTTAAATTAGCTGGGCGTAATCCAAGATTGACTTATCCTGTTAAACCTGATGGGAATTTGGATACGTTTAAACAAGTTTATAACTTCCGTAATGCCTATTGGACGGATTATGACTTTAATACGAAAGGCCTTATACGGACGCCTGTTTTTGCAAATAAAATTAAGAATTATTTCAAAAACTATGTGCCAAAGAATCAAGATTCTATCATCTTATACACCGATAAATTAGTTGATGCAGCGGGTAGTAACTTCATGTATTTCAGAGCTATAACGAATTGGGTAGCTCTAGAATATGAACCAACTCAAACTACTTTGATGGATGGGGAAGCTGTCTATTCCCATATCATTAATACATATTTTACAGATGAGAAAGCCACTTGGTCTTCACCAGAGGAATTAGCCAAATTGCGAAAGCGTGCTACCGAAATGGAACAAAGCTTACTCCATAAACAAGCTAAGAATGTAACCGCAACAGATAGAAAAGGACAGGCGCAAACCCTCTTTGATTCTAAAGCGGATATGCTAGTTATTTTTATCTATAGCCCAGATTGTGAGCATTGTAGAGAGCAGACACCGAAGTTGATTCGCATGTATAATGACTGGAAGAAGAATGGCGTAAGCGTTGATGTTTATGCCATCGCAGCGAATACAACAGAGGGAGAATGGAGGGCTTTTGGAAGACAATTTAATATACCATATAGAGATGTTTTTGATGCGACAAATGCGAGTTGGTATCCCAAGTATTTTGTGGATATCACGCCAGAGGTGTATGTTTTAGATAAAAACAGGAAGATTGTTGCCAAAAATATCAAAGTGGATCAATTGCCAATTGTCCTAAAGAAGCATCTATAAATCCAAAATCTTTCCTACCTTCGCATTATGCAAGAAAGGATTGTCATTATTGATTTTGGTTCGCAGTTTACACAGCTTATTTCTCGTCGAGTGCGAGAGCTAGGGGTGTATAGCGAGATAGTTCCTTTTCAGAATGCCCATACTATTGATAATGCCACAGCGGTCATTTTTAGCGGAAGCCCTTTTTCCGTAAGGCATGAAGAGGCGCCCCAAATAGATTTGAGCCAGTTTATTGATAAAGTGCCTGTATTAGCGGTTTGCTATGGGGCGCAATACTTGGCTCAGGAGATTGGCGGAAGTGTGGAGTTTTCGGGAACTAGAGAATATGGGAAGGCGAAGCTTACGCAAAAAAAAGCAGATCCTTTTTTCAAAGAGGTGTCCGATGATAGTCAAGTTTGGATGTCTCATTCAGATACCATTACGAAATTACCAATCGGTTATGAATTACTAGGTAGTACCGATGATGTAACGAATGCGGTGTTTAAGAGAATTGGTGATACGCCTGTGTATGCCGTTCAATTCCACCCAGAAGTTTACCACACAAAATCAGGAAGCCAGTTCTTAAAGAATTTTTTATTTGATATAGTAGGCTGTCAAGGTGGGTGGACTCCAGCGGGTTTTGCAGAAAATACCATTAAAAATTTGCGCAAGCAACTAGGAGAGGAGGGCGTACTTTTGGGCTTGTCAGGAGGCGTTGATTCCTCTGTGGCGGCGGAATTATTACACCAAGCGATTGGGGATAGACTGCATTGCTTCTTTATAGATAATGGTCTTTTACGCAAGGGTGAATTTGAAGAAGTACTAGAATCTTATCAAGGTTTGGGCTTGAATGTCAAAGGGATTCGAGCAGAAGATAAGTTTTATGAGGCATTGGCAGGCTTGACAGATCCTGAATTGAAGCGAAAAGCAATTGGACGAGTATTTGTCGAAGTATTCGTGGAGGAAGCCAATAAGTTGGATAATATTAAATGGCTTGGCCAAGGCACAATCTATCCAGATGTGATTGAATCCGCTTCGGTACATGGACCATCGGCGACGATAAAATCACATCACAATGTAGGTGGATTACCCGAAAAACTAGATCTCAAAATAGTAGAACCACTACGCCTTTTGTTCAAAGACGAAGTGCGAAAAGTAGGTAAAGAAATTGGCGTTCCAAAGCATATCTTGTCGCGCCATCCATTTCCAGGTCCTGGATTAGGGATACGTATTATAGGAGATGTTAATAGAGAGAAAGTTCATATCTTGCAAGAAGCAGATGCGATCTTTATCAATACGATGAAAGAACACGGCTTGTATGACAAAATCTGGCAAGCTGGTACAATATTACTGCCGACGCAAACCGTTGGAGTCATGGGAGATGAACGGACGTATGAGCGAGTAGTCGCTTTGCGGGCGGTGACTTCCACAGATGGGATGACGGCAGAATGGGCGGACTTGCCACATGAATTTTTGGCAACCGTCTCTAACCAAATCATTAACCGAGTTAAAGGAATAAATAGAGTTGTATATGACATCAGTACAAAACCACCGGCCACTATTGAGTGGGAGTAAATATATCAGTTTTATATTGATATTTTTTGTCTTGTTTTCTTGCGGTAACGCCAAGAAAGCGACTAGGACTAATTTTCCCAATGGGCCTAGACCAGAAACGGGAAATATGCCCAAAAAGAAAAAAAATCCTGTCGTAATTACAAAGCCAAAGACAGATACCATTCCAGTTTCAACGCCCACAACTTCCTCACCGAATATGGACGGAATGTTTGCGGACGGTCAAGTGAATGTCACTTTAATGCTGCCTTTTTTGACCAATAAATTTAGCGAAACGGCTTCAGAGATTTATCCAAAATCTGAAATTGCCATTCAGTTTTATGGCGGGTTTAAGTTGGCAATGGCGGAAGCGGAGTCTAGTGATGCAGCCATCAACGTGAGTGTGGTTGATAGTAAAGCTTCTTTTAGTGAAACAACGAATTTGATGAATAATCCGACTGTGAATGGTGCTGATATTATTATAGGACCCTTTCGGAAAAAGAATGTAGCCTTCGTTGCAGAGCAAGCCGTTAAGAATGGTCAAGTGATGTTTTCTCCGTTTAAAGAAATCAATGCTGATGCCCTTTCGGGAAAAGGATTTGTGGTTCAAACATTTATTGGATTGGATACCTACATGACGGGTATTGTTAATTATTTAGTGGCGGAAGAAGCTGGAAACGTAGTCGTTTTAAAACGAAAAAATGGCAAAGACAATAGAGCCGTGACGAGTTTGAAAAAAGCTTATACTGTCGGATTAGGTTCTGGAAAATTAATGCCTTTGAAAGAGATGGAAGTGGATGATGAAGACATGGCTTTTGAAAAATTAAAATTGAGGCAGGTCCTTTCGGTAAATCCAAATACCGTTTTTATTATTCCCGTTTGGAAAGGGCCAAACTATATCACGTCGATTGTTCGGAAGATATTTGTTTCTAGAAATCAGGAAGAGGATGTATTGCCTATAGTAGTCGGTATGCCACAATGGTTGAGTTTTAAAAATATGGATTTCCAAAAATTGAATGCCCTAAATACTTTGATTCCAACAGCTGAAGTGGTTTATAAAACAAAATCTACGACCGATTTTTCTAAAAAGTATTTTAATACTTACAAGACCTTTCCAGATAAGAATGCCTATAAAGGGTATGATGTAGGCAAGTACTTATTGCAATTTGTAAAGTCCAATACTAAAGGAGCTTTTGCGGTTCCAAATTCTGAGGACTTATTCCTTGGCTATCAATTTGGTGAGAATAATCTAGATAGCCAGCCGATTATTTTTAAGAACAAAGAGATAAAGATTCTTAGATTGGAGAATTTTAAATTGGTGGAGTAGTTATAAAAAATAAAAGTATGAGTAGGCTAGTTAAACAGTTGCAGAAGTGGCACGATGAAAATGAATTTCAAGCAATAATAGATAAGATTTTTGAGGTTCCAAAAGAGAAAAGGGGTTATGATTTGGTCAATCATCTTGGTCGAGCTTATAACAATATTGATAAATTTAACAAAGCTCTTGAAGTCCTCCTGACCGTTTCGGAAAAAGGCCAATCTGATGCTTTATGGAATTTTAGAATGGGTTATGCATACTATTATAAAGGGGACGAAGAACTGGCTTTACCGTATTTTAAAAAAAGCCATGAACAAGGAGATTCTGAAGCGATGACTTTTATTAAATGGATCAAAGCTTCCCAAGAGTTGGATCCAGAAATAATAGGAAGCATCGCAGAATCAGAGCGAACGATAGAAACGATAGCAGAAACAGAGGAGCAACGAGTACTAAAAAAAGAAATGTTGAATCAAAATAGAATTGATTTTGTCTCAAATATTATTAATATAAAAGATAGTTTCCCTTTTGATTACTGGCATGATACTTTGTTTAAAGAACATGGTATGGAGCAGTACACAGCAGAAAATTGCAAGAAGGCAGAAACAATTATGAGTACACTTGTTTCCGAATTAATAATAGTTGGGTTAAGTGCGGAAGACTCAAATAAATTAGAAAAGTTTGAAAAGGCAGTACTTGCTTTTAATTCCCTAAATGATGAAGCGAATGGTGCTCTAATTGAAACAGGCGAGCGAGAAAGCTTGTGTGAACTCTTCGATAAAATTGGAACGGTGTGTGGGCTGGTCCCCAAATGTTATGGTGATGGAGACGGAATCGCTAGTGAATGGCGTGAGTGGTAATTTTATTTTATTATTAATTGTAATTACTTATCACGAGCTATTTGTCATAATCACTGATGCACAAAATATTAATAATAACAGAATGAAAGCACCATTTTAATCTCTTGCTACTATTATCTTTTTAACTAACCTATCGTTATTTACAGTTAAAATGATAAAATACACCCCGTTTTCTAGGTTTTCCAAAAGCAAAATGTCTTCGTTAGTTTTTTTTGTTGCAGTGTGTCTTTTTATGGTTTGACCAAGTACATTTGTTAATTCTAATGTCCAATAGTTGGAAGTGTTTAACTTAAAATGGACAGCGCATTCACCTGTAGAAGGGTTAGGCGTTACATAAAATTCTGATTCTTTGATAAGGGTGTTTAAAGAAACAGTTTCTTCAATTACAAATGATTGAATAAGAGAGCAACCATTGGTATCTGTAATAGTTAAGCTATACTCAGCAGGAGATAAATTTATCGCAGTCTTAGTTGTTTGAGTTGGATTTGTTCCCCAATTGTAGGAATACGGAGGCGTACCTCCGCTTGGCTGAGCATCCGCACTTCCATCGTTAGCACTTTGTGTGGTTGGTGTCGTTAAGATTGTATTCGATAACTGCTGAGGAGCTAAAATTTCAATATAAGAATCCGTAACAAGTATTCCAGATTGATTGAATATTTTAATCGAATAGTCGTTTTCTGCAAGGTTAGCTATATCTGGAGTTGTTTCTCCATGTTTCCAACGGAAATCAAAAGACTTAGGTGGAAAAGAAATAGAAATAGTCCCGTCATTGCTATTATGGCAAAGAGGTGCAGTTGTATTGTAGAAGATAGGATATTTTTCGACCAAGATATTGGTTACGGTATTAGTGATAATAGGGGGATTGTAATCAAAGTAGATGTCTGCAGTGTTGTATATGGTCGTTAGAGGCGAAACGCCTTCTTTTGGTATTATTAAAAACTTTACAAAACCTTGGCTACTTATCTGGTTTGTGGACTCAGGAGGAAGTAGGATATTATTTAAAGTAAAAATAATTTTTCCTGAGGCATCCAGATGGACAGTATACTCATGGCTTGCTGCCAATGGTCTAAAACTAGTAAAATCTAAATCGGTGCTTAGTTGATCTTCGACTCTTACGGTAAAAGCAGTGTCTGTTCCAGTATTTTGAAAACGAATAGTGTAGTAGAGACTATCTGAAAATAAAGTGTAATTATTAAAATTATCAAAACTAGGTTGTACAATTTTGTCATTGGGATCATACGAACAATTTATCTGAGAAGTATAGATATAATTTAGCGTATCTGCTAAGAATGTGCTAGCACTTGAGGTAGCTGAAATGTTCATTGAGATATCAAAGTACTCTCCCAAAAAATCAACTCCAGGCATTACTAGAGAGAATTCTATCTGTTGTTGTTGGGTAGAAGCTAGGCTATCAATATGCCAATAACAGTAGAGGCCTATTATAGAATCTGGTGCTGGGCTAATTTCTTGAAAAATAATAGTGTCATTTTCAAATAACAGTGAGTCAAATTTTAGACTTAAATAGCCATCTAAGTATAAGGAACTTTGATTCTCATAAGTCAACCAGAAAGGTACAGTAAAACCGCATCTAGTTGCTCCTGAGGAGAGGTCCGCTGAAATTTGTATGGTAGAGTCTTTTATAGATAATCCAAAGTTATGAATAATCGTGTCGCTGTTAAAAGGCACATCTAGATTTATTGTACTATCTGTGCTTTGAAGAAAGCCCCATCCCTTTGAAGGCTTACAGGAAAGTTGCTTTTCACCAGGATTAACTGGAAACTTAAATTGACCAGAAGGATTAGTAAATTCAACAAGTGCAGAAGGAGAGATTGTTACTTTTTGTAAATATAAATCAATCTCAGAATCATCCTTGATCCCATTGTTATTCTGATCCCAATAAACGGATCCCATTATTGTTGGGTTCTTCGAATAATTTTCATTTAAGACCAAATGTCTATAATTGTTTGATATTAAATCTTGATCGCCATCCCCATCAAGATCTATAAAATGAATTAATTCAACATTAGAATGATCTAGCCATTCTACAAAATCCCCAAATACACCTGGGGATTCTTGATAGTGACACCTTAGTATGTCATAACCATCAACAGCATACACCAAGTCAAAGTCGTTATCAGAATCTACATCGTGAAATATGAATTTGCTTGGTTGAAAACCATTTGCTACAATCAATTTTCCAGAACTAAAAGAGCCAAGCGCATCATGGTTCTCATACCAGTAGAAATCATTTCCATCCATGTAGGCAATGTCGATATCTCCATCCTTGTCAAAGTCAAGTGCGATGAATATGTCTTTAAAATTTGTGGCCGTTGCAATAATATTTGCTGTTTCAGCAAAAGTATTGTTACCTAAATTTTTATACCAAACAATTTGAGTCGGTGAGTTTATGTTCATTATTAAATCAGGAAGTCCATCTCCATCAATATCTTTTAAAAAGACACATTTAGGATAGATTACTTCAAATAACTCTTGTGGGCTGCTAAAATTTCCTTTCCCATCTAGGTTTTCCAGTAAGTATAAAAAACCAGAACTATAAGCAGTTCCAGCAATAATATCCATGTCCCCATCTTGGTCAATATCCTCCATTACCATGAATGATGAGAGAGCAGCACTTAGAATTTTTTTGGGAGAGTAGTTTCCGTGACCATCATTTTGAAACCAGATTAGTTGCTTCTCTACAGAAATAGGTACTTTGAGAGTATCTATTGCAATAATATCTAAATCCCCATCCCCATCTAAATCAGCAATAGCCTTAAATTTTGCTCTGGAAACTGGTTGAACAATGTTAAAAGTACTGAAATGCCTTTTACCTAAGTTCTTTAAATAGGTTATCCCATAAGGGCTATTATATATAATATCCATTCCATCGTTTCCATCTATATTGGCTACAGCGTAATTAAAGACAGATTCATCAACTAGCCCTCCAGAAGATGTAATTCCACGACCAGAAATGGGCTTGACTAAACTGAAAGTTCCTTGCCCATCTATATTTTTTATCCACCCCTTTGATTCTCCATATTTAGTGGAAACAAAAAGATCTTGCTTTTCATCTGAATCAATATCAGAAGCATAAAGAGAATTGAATTCTCTTTCACCATAATGAATGGTTTTTGGGCCAACAAATTTTCCATTGCCATCTACATTTTCAAACCAAGCCAACAAAAAACCTGAAGAAAATGAACCAACAATATCAAGATCTCCATCTCCATCAAGATCAATTGGCGCCACAGCATTCGGAGAATTATCATCATAAATTTTATTAGATACAAAAGTGCCATCCCCCATATTTTGTAGCCAGACTACTTCTTCATTTGGGGGGTATTTGCCATACAAGATATCTGGGTAGCCATCATCATTCAAGTCACAAATTTCAAAAGACCTTATGTATTCAATCTCCGCAATATATTCATCAGGGTTAGAGAAGGTTCCTTTCCCATCTAGGTTTTCGAGAATGTACATTTTATTATATGAACGGAAACCAATTAAATCCATATCCCCATCTAAATCAAAATCCAGACTATGTATATGCTTAAGGGTATTTTCAGAAATTAGTAGGAACTCACTAAACCCATTGCCCAAATTCTTGTACCAGCCTAGATCTAAACTACATGATTCTTTGACAAGAATATCTGTCAATCCATCACTATCTATATCTGTTGCAATCATTTCCTCGTGGCAAGTATTACCTGTAAATTTTTCCAATTGATTATAGGAAAAGATACCTTGACCATTATTCACAAAATAAGCAATCTCATCATCTTCGGTTAGTACAACTAAGTCAAGATCTTCATCTCCATCAAAATCAAAAATTTCATAAACTTCGATATTTTCTAACAAAAGAAGCGGTTGATAATCTTGGAAATACCCAGTTCCTTGTATATTTTCAATCCAGAGTAGTTGCCCTTTATCTTTTGATAAGGTAATTATATCAACAGCACCGTCTCCATTTATATCGGCATAGTTAGTTTTTTTTTCCACGAAAGGAGTATTCAATTCTTTATTCGGTACAAATTGTGCTAGAGCAAAAGAGCTAAAAACGCTTAAGTATAAAGTAATTAAATATTTCATAACTATATTTTTTTATTAAAAAAACGGATCTGTATACTGAGATTAGTTCTATTTCTAGAATTGAACTAAAGTAAAGGTACTAAATAAAATCAGAAATTAGTAATAAAAATGAACAGAATGCCTTGTAATCCACAAATGAAAGAAATTTATTGTCACACCAATTCCAAAAGTGAATCTATCAAGTAATCAGGCTTTTCGGCCAAAAGAACTTCCTTGGAACGGTAACCATAGGTCACTGCACAAGTATCCATTCCGGCAGCTTTTCCCGCAAGGATATCGTGTGTAGAATCTCCAATAAATAAGGTCTCAGAAGCTTTTACCTTTAAAACGGCTAAGATATGGTTGATGCCTTCTGGGCTTGGTTTGGAAGCATATAATTCAGGACGAGCACCTTGAACATGGATGAAATGCTTTTTTAGCGCAAGCGTATCAATGATACCATTCGTCAGAAGATGTGGCTTATTACTATAGATCCCCTTTGGAATTACAGAAAGTTGTTTTAAGGCTTCTTCCACGCCAGGATATGTTTTTGTTTTGTCCACATAATGTTCGGAATAATAGCCATTAAATATCTGGAAAATAGATTCAAGATCGATGTCAGATCCAAAAGCATCCCTCAATAGTGGTTTGATGCCTGAACCAACTAATGCTGGTATGTCTGAATATGGGAGTTCAGGTTTTCCAAAATGACGAAAGGTGTGATTCAGTGCGTCACCAATATCGTACATGGAATTCACAATGGTTCCATCTAGATCAAATAATAGGAGTTTGTATTTATTCATACTGCATTTAACAGGAAAATGGATTGTAAGTTTATTTGCATAAACGATTAAAATGTAAAATAATTAACACAAGTTGTACCTAAAGTGAGGCATGAGTCTATTATATTTGCGGACATAAAAAGAATCTAATGATTAAGAAATATACACAAATACTACTCGGAGTTATAGTGTTACTCTCGATGAGTGTGACTTTTGCACAAGCTCAAGGGACAATACGGGGTAATGTCTATGATAAAGAGACTGGTGAGCCGATTGACTATGGAAATGTATCTATAGATGATGGGGTGCTAGGAAGTTTGACAGATGAACAAGGCTTTTTTAATATCTCTGGTATTCCAGAAGGGGAGCATGTATTGTCTTTTTCTTTTCTGGGATATGACTCGATTGGTGTTGCTTTTACCATGAAGAAAAATAAAGTATTGACGCAGACTTTATACGCTTCCTCTTCTAATGTTCAATTAGCAGATGTAGTCGTGTCTGGTAAGAAGACCGAACGTAAAAAGAAAGTACTTGTGTCGACTATTAAGCTGACAACGAAGGAGTTAAAGGCTTTGCCTTCGACTGGTGGAGAAGCAGATATTGCTCAGTATCTACCCGTATTACCCGGTGTCGTTTTTTCGGGGGACCAAGGTGGACAGTTATATATTCGGGGTGGATCGCCGATTCAAAATATGATCTTATTGGATGGTATTCCTATTTATAATCCTTTCCACTCGATTGGTTTCTTTTCGGTATTTGAAACAGAAACGATACAATCTATTGATGTGATGACGGGTGGATTTAATGCGGATCATGGGGGAAGAATTTCTGCTATTGTTGATATTAAAACTAGAGTGCCCAACAGAAAAAGACATAGTGTAACGGCCGGTATAAATCCTTTTGTTGGTAAAATACTCATAGAAGGTCCAATTCAAAAATTAAGTGACGATGGCAAAAGTGGTAGTATCTCGTACATGTTAACGGGTAAGCACTCTATTATTGACCAAACCTCCAAGCAGCTTTATCCACAGGTGCAAGGTGGTCAAATCCCTTTTAAATTTGATGATTTCTTTGGAAAGATATCCCTAGTTACGGGTCTTGGAAGTAAATTTGATTTCTTTGGTTTTAGATTTGATGATCAAGTAAGCTTTTCTGATTTGGCTAGCTATGATTGGAAGACTAGGGGAGGGGGAATGAATTTTAATCTTTTGCCGAAAGGCTCCGCAACCATTATTAACGGTAAAGTAGGATACTCAAAATATGAAACTTCCACCTTCAATAGTCAGGAAGAGAAGCCAAGATCAAGTGGGATCAGCGGATTTAACTTTGCTTTGAAATTTACAAATTTTGGGAAGCATAATGAAGTTAATTATGGGCTAGGCATGAATGGATTTAAAACTAAGTTTAACTTTTTGAATAGATTTAATGTACCTATTGGGCAAGAGGAGAACACGACCGAGATAAATGCTTTTGTGAAATACAAACACCAAATTGGTGATTTGATAATAGAGCCAGGGTTTAGAGTGAATTATTATGCTTCCTTAAATACCTTTTCGCCAGAGCCTCGTATCGGAATGAAGTATAACATTACAGATGCTATTCGATTGAAGCTCGCTGGAGGATTGTATTCTCAAAATTTGACTAGTAGTGTGAATGATAGAGATATTGTCAACTTATTTGTTGGGTTCCTATCAGGGCCAGAAGAAATTATCTATAAGCCGAATTCTACAGAAGAAGCAGACCATCACCTTCAAAAGGCTTGGCATGCAGTCGGTGGATTAGAGATAGATTTATTGTCTAATCTAGAATTGAATATTGAGCCTTATGTCAAGGAATTTACGCAGCTGATTAATTTGAACAGAAATAAAGAGACGATACAAGATCCAAAATTTGTTACAGAAACGGGTAGAGCAGTAGGTTTGGATTTTTCAATGAAATACGAAACAAAAAAATGGTATATTTGGAGTACGTATTCTTTGGGTGAAGTGAATAGAGATGATGGAGAGCAAGTCTATCACACGAATTTTGATAGAAGGCATAATGTCAATTTCTTGGCGACTTACTCTTTTGGTAATAATCAATCTTGGGAGGCTTCTATGCGTTGGAATTTTGGTACAGGTTTTCCTTTTACAAGAACGCAAGGATTCTATCAGAATATAGATATCAACCAACAGGGTGTTGAGTTTGACTACTTAAAAGAGAATGGGGAGTTGGGTATTATCTATTCTTCACAAAGGAATGACGGCCGCTTGCCAACCTACCATCGTTTGGATTTATCTATAAAGAAAAGAATTAAGCTTTATAAGCATGGGTCTTTGGATATAACCGCAGGCGTCACAAATGCGTACAATAGAGAAAATATTTTCTATTTTGACCGTGTCCAATATAAACGGGTAAATCAATTGCCCACTTTACCAAGTATCGGCATGGTGTTAAAGTTGTAAGAATGGCTGTAATCAAAGGCCCTAGTATATCGCCAGAAGAAATACTATTCCTTATTAATCCGAACTCGGGTCGTGGCAAGTCCATGAAAGTTGTCGATGATATCAGCGCACATAATGCCTCAATTGACTATGTCGTTACCGAAAATAAGGAAGCAGCCCAAGTGGTTTTTCAAAATTTAAGTAGTAAGTACAAAGGAATCGTCATTGTTGGCGGCGATGGTACGATCAATGAAGCCATAAAATATCTGATAGAAAGACCCGAACTTGTACTGGGCGCGATGCCTTTTGGGTCTGGAAATGGCTTTTCACGAGAGATGAATTTTGATGCCAATCTAAAAAACATACTAAATAGCTTTTCAAGGGGGGAATATGCAGCACTTGACGTATTAAAGCTAAATGATGAATACGCAATTAATGTTTCAGGGATAGGAATCGATAGTTACGTAGCCCATCATTTTCAGAAGAGTAAGCGACGAGGTTTTTTGATTTATGTATTGACATCCTTAAAAGCTGTCATGAAATTTAAAGACTTTGAAGCGGACATTCAGATTCCTGGAAAGAAGTTTACAGGAAAGTATAGGATGATTTCAATTGCGAATACCAGACAGTTTGGTAATAATGCTAAAATTGCTCCGACGGCTAAACCCGATGACGGAAAATATGAATTAGTGTTAGTCTCTCCATTTCCTTTTTGGGCTTATCCAAAAATGATTTTTAAAATGTTTAAAGGAAAGTTAGAGACCTCTAAATATGTGGAGTATTATACACTGTCCGATCGGACTCAAGTTTCTTGGACGGGTGACCTTTTTCATTTGGACGGAGAACCCAAAAAATCACCCAAAGACTTGAAAATCGAATTAATGAAAGGAGTGATAAAAATAATTAAGCGCTGAAATAGAACAATACATATAGTAAAATATAGCTATATGAGTTCTACCTAAAGCTTAAGAAAGATTTTTCGAAAAAAAAAGTAGAAAAATTTTGTGTTTGTAAGAAACTCTTCTATCTTTACACCGAAGAGAGGAGAAATGACAGATATTATTTCCTTGATAATATCAAATGGCATTTTTTCGTTATCTTTAACATCCTGAGAATTGGACGCTTAAATCTTTAATAACCCCTTCTTCTTTAAAGGTCGTCCATTCAACTATCCAAGAGAGTAAACTTCGCATTTAGGAGCACTACCACGCTTTTTAGGCATTCCCTTTTTGCCTACCCGAACATTTCCAATTTCTTTAATACATGGTACAATATGTGCTGTGTATCAGTTATTGTCTAACCCCCCCTAAATGTGTTTGTATGTTAAAGAAGTCCGTGCTGTTTGTAATTTTTGTGTTGACCTTTTCGGTAGTATCGTTTTCACAAAATAAAGTTGATGTTTCTCTTGAAAAATGTTTTGCTGAAAGAATTCATGACCGTAATAATAATGAGATTAATGGTCTCGATGTTTACCAACAATTTGAAAATAAACTTATCCTTGAAGGAAAGTTGTTAGATGGCTCTCAAGAGTCTTATGCCATGTTAATGGCTAATTTATTGAATGATGATGTGCGTGTTCCAGTCATGGAGTGGAGTGCGATTCAACCTAATTTTTCTATGTTGTCTATGCCTTCTAACCTAGCGACAAGTATGCTTTGTTATACCGACATTGATGCGACTACAGCTGTAGCTTATGCGTCGTCACTATCTAATATGATGCCTTACCTAAATGATATCATGGTGGATTTTAATATTGGTGATAAAGCTACTAACATTGGTTTGGTTCGTGCAATCAATTCTGAAGATTTTGATAAGATGATGTATAAAGTGCCTTTGCTTGCTTTGATGCATTCCATTGCTACTTATAAAGAAGAGATGAATGCTCTGTCTAGTAATTACTAGTACTTAGTTTCTTTTCAAAAAAAGGATATCCATTTATGGATATCCTTTTTTTTATGCCTCATTACTAAATTTGCTGATTGCCACAGATCAAAAAAAAGTTGGCCATTGGAGAACCAATGGCCAACTAACAATACATACTTGAAATTATTTATATCCCTTAAAACACAAATGCGTGTTTTGTAGTATGTGTCATTCCATGTTTACGGGTTATTACTTACTTGATTTTCATCTTCTTAAAACCGTCTAAGACTTTGGTTACGGCTTTCGCTGAACTATGAAGTGCTTTCAATTCTGTCTTGTTCAATTTTAGTTCGATGATTTTTTCTACACCTTTTTTACCCAAAACAGTAGGCGCCCCTAAATACATTTTAGGTAATCCGTATTGTTTGTTGATTTGAACACAGCAAGGAAAGATTCTTCTTTCATCACGTAGGATAGAGGTGACCATTTGAGCAGCAGCAGCACCAGGTGCATACCAAGCAGAAGTACCCATTAGTTTGACAAGTTCGCCACCACCTTTCTTCGTTCTATCAACAATAGCGTTTAATTTCTTTTTGTCCATTAGATCCAAAATTGGAATACCACCAACAGTCGTGAAACGTGGAAGAGGAACCATCGTGTCTCCATGTCCACCCATCAATACCGCTTGAATATCTTTTGGAGAGACTTTTAAAGCTTCCGCCAAAAATGCTCTGTAACGACCAGTATCCAAAATGCCTGCCATTCCAAATACTCGAGAAGCTTTCAATCCAGAAGCTTTCCATGCCGCATAAGTCATGACATCTAACGGATTCGAAACGATTATGATAATCGGATCTTTTGAATATTCCATGATAGACTTGGTTACAGAAACCACAATCTTCGCATTAGTAGAAATCAAATCATCTCGGGTCATACCTGGACGTCTAGGCACTCCAGCAGTAATGACTACAATGTCAGAGTCAGCAGTCTTTTTATAATCGTCTGTACCGATTAACTTTGTACTAAAATACTCGATAGGAGCTTGCTCCCAAGTATCTAGTGCTTTTCCTTTGGCCATATTGCCTTGGATATCTAGTAAGACGATTTCATTGGTGACGTCATATCTAGCTAAAACATTGGCAACCGTAGCACCAACATTACCTGCGCCTACAACAGTAACTTTACTCATTTCTTTTCTTTTTGGTTAGAAATATTAATCAAATGTTTTCACATTTAGTTTCGACAAATGTATATACAAAATACTTATTTCTCCCTCTTTTGTTGCATTTATTTTTACTTATGATTTTAAAGGTCGTACCTTACATTCAATTATTAAAACAGAGAAAATGGATGTGCAATTAGAATCAAGTTGGAAGCAGGCTTTAACGACTGAATTTGAAAAATCTTATTTTGATAAAGTCGTTACTTTCCTAAAGCAAGAGAAAGATAATAATAAAGTAATTTTCCCGCCAGGTCCTTTAATTTTCAATGCTTTCGCCAAAACACCTTTCGATGAGGTGAAAGTCGTTATCTTGGGACAAGACCCGTATCATAAAGAAGGCCAAGCGATGGGGCTTTCCTTTTCTGTTCCTGAAGGAGTCCGGACCCCACCTTCCTTAAAAAATGTTTATAAAGAATTACACAATGATATTGGTTTCGATATTCCAGATCATGGTGATTTGACGAAGTGGGCCGAACAAGGTGTTTTCTTATTAAATGCTTTTTTGACAGTGGAGCAGGGGAAAGCGGCTTCTCACCAAAAGATTGGTTGGCACCATTTTACGGATGCAGTGATTACAGCCCTTTCGGAAAAAAAATCTGGTTTGGTATTCTTGCTTTGGGGACGTTTTGCGCAAGCTAAAGCAGAACTAATTGATGAAACAAAACATCATGTATTAACTGCTTTTCACCCTTCACCCCTTGCGGGAAATAGATTTCAAGGATGTGGTCATTTCTCCAAAACAAATGAATTATTGAAAAAGCAAAACTTACCACCCATAGATTGGCAAGTCTAAAGCAGCCTCAAAACAAAACGTTAGTCAAAAAGATTACACCTCAAAGCTCCAAAGAGGTGACGTACGGATTCAAATCAAATAGAGTAGTGTTCAAAATATCATATTACGAAGTGAGCGCCATCCGCCCCCATCATATATTTGCTCAATCCCTTTAGCGATTAAAACCGTTTGAGCTTGGTTGCTTCTATTGCCTGATTCACAGCATAGTAGAACAGGTTTGGTATAATCTTCTAGCGCTAATAAATTGCTTTTTAAAGTGGCCAAAGGGATATTGATGGCATTGTCAATATGTCCAGCAGAAAATTCCCAAGGTTCTCTAACATCAATAATAGTAACAGTGGGGTGGTTGGCAATATCTCGTAAAGTCATGTATTAAATTTAAGTACAAAAGTATTTGATACGAAAAATAAAAGTAGTGATAAGGGTCACAATACAAAAGGCGATCCAATTGGACCGCCTTTCGATATTATTTATGTGATGTCAGACTATAGTAATGTCGTTGGACAAACATAGTCAGAACATTTCATCTTAGCACGTTTCATTGCTTTGAAGCCACCACGTACATCTGTGATTTTCTTAAATCCATTCGCATA
>JAUTBZ010047776.1:0-18540 GCA_032361785.1 Lepetodrilus galriftensis
GGAGCGGTTTTCATTTAAGTTGTAATAACTTGTAACCTATCCATTTCGTCTTGAATAAAATATGTTTAAACTAAAAACTAAACATATGTACATATGTGAATAGCAACGTTTGTTTTCAGAACAATTACACAACATCACGTTTTGTCCGTGTCCGTATGGATATTAACACTTGCATTCGCACGTGATATCTGTGCATATATCGTATTGGCAGGTGCATTTAGAACAAATTACACTCACAAACTTAATTTAAAACTAAGGTCTGTTTATGCCTCATGATATACAAACAGGAATATACTAGTATCGAGAAACATGAGAAACTATTTTCATAAGAATCTGTCATATATAATTTATACTAGATGCCCTGCATGTGTTTGAAAATAGAACAGAAAATAGTAGTCTCCAGAGTACATGCATATTTGTTTTACATACAAATATACTGCAACAGTTATAACTTTAATCAACAATTAGGACAAGTAATGTGGAAATACACAACGCAGCATTCACATTTCCAATTCAAATAATCATTCCGATTGTTAACTGCAAAAACATTCATGATCTATCACATGGATTTCTATATGAGTGATTCCATGGCCGTGTGTACATATATTTACAAAATATTTCAAGTGAAAGTAGTCCCAAATTGTTCAACTTTCACTGGGCTTTATATGCCCTCAGCTGTGCCTTATATTCCGTATAAGCTTCAAGCTTTCAAAATCCAGACTTTAAATGGATTTCTGGGCATATAAAGTCTGGCTGGCAAATAGTGAGCTATGATTTAAAATTAAACTGTTGGTTTTTGTGAACTGTCACATAGACAGGTCTAGTGCTACAAAGTCCAATGACTGACCGTGGGGAGAAAATAATACTGTTTCTAATTTAAAACAATGAAAGTACATGTAATCAGAAAACTGTTAAGTAGCTACAACACTTGCGTATTGAGAGGATTAAAGAGGTATTGCTTCATTGCCTACCCTCTGCGTACACTGACACAAAATCACGTAGTCGGCTACGTGTTGTTCACAGCACTATGAAGGGTTAGCTGGGTACTGTTGCATTGAGGAAGTAGCGTGTGGCATTCCTGTTGTTGCCTCCCTGGAGCTGTACTTTATTTAGACTACAGTGAGAGAATTAATACCCTACTATGTCACAAGTGTGTGTAGAGTATATAAATGACTATTAATATAATATTAATAAAACCTGATGATGTCGCACTTTGCCGACAAAAAGTTGATTATGGCTAAGTTTTTATGTTGATTTATTTTTTAACTATAGACTATATAAAAGACACACTACTATGTGTATTGTGTTGCGCGCACACACACACACACACACACACATTATTACATATGGGCACACATATGTATGTAATGATATGTATGTATGTTTGAATGTATGTTCTCTCTCTCTCTATCTCTCTCTCTCTTTATCTCTCTTTCTCTCTCTGTGAGTAAAGTCACCAACATTGATTCACTATTACTAAAATAATATCAACAATCATGAAACTTGTTGATTCTCATCTCATCTCATCTCATCAATCGGCCGAAAAAGAATTTCCGAATTGAAAAATGTCTTGCACCAACAATTGAATCCGACTTGAACTTATGAGAATCAAAATGGCACGGCCCCATCATTAATAACATCAAGATGATGAGGAAACCATTCCCATGTGTTTTCGACAAACAGCGCTGTGTTAAAAGCGAGACTAGCATGACAAATATGTTGTTTGACTGCCCCTAAACAACAGCCTACCCTCCACATTTGTTTCCCATAATCCTCTGAAATGAGTGTCAGGCCATGCTATAGGAATGGCTCATGTGAATAGCAATTAATTTCAGATTTCGTCTATTGTGGCATTTTCCACAGAACTGAGTTTACCACTGTAATTCCTCGTTTTAGTCGAAGCAGGGTTCAGTGTTGAGTCCAGTGCTATTGCATGTGTATTGAAGAGAAACAGCATGCAGTGTTCCCTCGATATGACAATCTTCAATTCAGACAAACTGTTGAGTTAGGATTACATTATTATTAAAAATAATAAATATTTCTTTTTTTAAAAGAAAAAAACATCCATTTATTTAAAATTATTATTTTTATGCAACTACTGCAAACTGTCAGTGTTTTGCAGATAAAATATGACTCTCTCTATAAGTATAAGGTAGACATGAACCGGTAATTGAAATGTAAATAGAAATGATGCTTTGAGACGAAATGTGTTATTGCAGTTTTTGCTAATTTAAGCATGTCTAGTCATTGAAACAACTATGTCCACCACCTTTTCAAAGATTGATGTCATAACACATGTCTCGTATAACTAGATTGTCTCAATCACTAGACATGCTTATAATTATATTACTCAAAATTTGATAGTGATCACTGTTAAAGGGGTGGTATTATATTATACTATAGTTCAATATGGGGTCATTGAATAATCTTTTCCTACAAAAATGGTACGATCCTTAGCAAATTTTGAGTAGTATATAAGAATTACACATTTTGACTCATTGCTTTGTTGGACAACATTTATTGGATACAAAGACAAAGAGGAAGTTTATTAATTACATGAACAAAGTGATTTCTTCATGCAAACATATTTTTTAATATAAAAATATTTAATTAAGTGACCTCTTTGTTTTAACTTCCTATTTGAATATTAGTATGGTGGGGGCGGGGAAGGCATTGTAATCAATTTCATGTATAATACTGGATTCTGTAACACTGTGGGGTGTGGGGCAAATACTGTGTGCCCCAAAGTCAGTATTATATCGAGGATGTATTGTACTTTAACTACAATCTTAAGAAGAATAATTGCTCACATATGTTTAACGATTGACATATTTTTCCAGTTCGTACACAAACATCTCCAGAATATCTAGACATGGATTCACTCAAACCACATTTTGACCAAGAATAGTTTCCTAAATTCAATCTTATTATTGGACACGTCTTTGTGGTCTTATTATTGGACATGTCTTTGTGGTCAAGATAGTGAAAAGTTTAAGTTGCCCACAATGGAATTATCATACGAAAGACATTAAAAGTTGAAAGACCAGACTCATTCTCAGCAATCATGGAACTAAATTTGGGTTAATTAAGCAACGCCAGCACTACCGTTTGAGTCAATGATTCAGAACTCTCTTGTTTCCCTGCACCAGAAATGAGACTTCTGCAATGAAGTAAAAATACTATTCCCCCGACACCTGCTCTCTACTATCATGTAACCAGTATTGATCCTCATTAATTAATCATCTTTGTGTGTCTGATATGTTATTTTAATATTATGGACTTTAGCTCTAATCCAATCTTGCCAGTCCTAATCTAAATCCTCGGCCATGATTTATTTACACGTATAGGACAATCCGGAACCTCCGTATTCAGTATGGAGAAAATTAGTGCGGCTGATGGCAAATTGTTCCCAAGCCAAAACTAGATTAGACAAATGGTTCTCTGCCGTATAGGTCAGTCGTGTGTATTAGGCTGGAGTAATGCATTCTGGGATATTGTCTTTGTGAGCCAACCATGTGCTAGGTGCTTGTACAAGTTGTAGGTTCCATTCTTCGGTAAAAAAGAAAAATCCGCTTTTTGGTTTAGCTGATGAAGGTTGGAGGTGTAGTTTATGTTTAGCTGATGACGTGAAAAGTGGAATAAAGGAATTTTCAGAGGTTATCGGTAGCGGTGAAGCTGAACTTTGTTCGTCTGTGGAATGTGTGATATATTATTGAAATGGAACAGGAAATATGGACATCTGCCGTAAGAAAAAAATAATAATCAATTGTATAGGTGCTAATTGATAATAATTCTATGTGTGTGTGTGTGTGTGTGTGTGTATGTGTGTGTGTGTGTGTGTGTGTGTGTGTGTGTGTGTGTGTGTGTGTGTGTGTGTGTGTGTGTGTGTGTGTGTGTGTATGTACATGTGTAATACTAATATATTGAATATTAATCGAGATGAAACGGGAAACAGCAACTGTTAATAATACGCTATTATATGGATATTGCAGGTTTCCTCCTGCCCTAAACTGACAAACTGTGATATAAGTGAAAGTCTTGAAAGCTTATCTAAACACGAATTAAAAATTATTTCTTTTAACTGATAATAATTATTTTATTTAAAAAAAGAAATTTATAATAATTATTATTTTAGTTGTTTTTTTTATCCTCTCTAAACTTCAATTAAAAAAATAAAATAAAATAAAATAAAAATAAAATAAAATAATAATAATAATTTTATTTCTTTGAGTTAATTTTCTGACCGTTGTGTTTCCTCAGATGCTGGTACCGTTGCCCGTGTGTGTCCATTCTGCACGTTCAGCTGCGGCTCCGAGTCGGGCCTCCAGGCCCACGTGGTCACCCAGCACCGCGCCCACCAGGTGCTCTGTCCGCTGTGCCAGGATGAGTTCAAGGCCAAGGTCAAGCTGGAGAGCCACCTCATGCAGGCGCACAACGTGACACCAGAGGGTCTCCAGCGTCTCATGTTGCTTGTGGAAGCCAAGGAGTGGGCGCCGCAGACCGGACCGCACCACAACATGGGGAAGGAGAGCACCGCAACCGTGCCGCACCCGCGACACCACGCCACAGAGCCTGACGAGAGCAGGGAGATAAACGTAGAGACGTTGGAGATTGAGCACAACAAGCTCATTGCCGAAGGTGTGAATTGAAACATATTTATTAGACCCGAACTTGTGTGTGTTTATGGGCGTCTGTTTGTTGTTTTGTACATGGGGAGTGCTAGGTTTTAAATGTTTATAACTTGTTGACCGTAGAGATATATTTTACTCGTGTATTTATTGAAATAGTCCATGTTTGTTATAACTAATGAATCATCACAAATTGATGAAAGACTCCCGCAGTGATGTTAAGCTCCATAATCACTTGCTGACTCTAATGAAATAGTATATGTTATGACTCTTGTACGTGTTTATGAGTCCAGCAAATTACACTCAGTACGGTTTCTATCTGTTGCAGCTCTCGACGTCTCGTCCCTGATGGACAAGGACAAAGTGGACATAGATAATCAGTATAGATGCCAGACCTGCTCAAAAACTTTTGCAATCATCGACCAACTGTACGCCCACCAGAACGAGCTGGGCCACCTGGAGCTGAAGCAGACGCCCCGGGGCCCTGGCTACCTCTGCTGGAAGAAGGGCTGCAATCAGTATTTCAAGACCGCTCAAGCTCTCCAAGTCCACTTCCGAGAAATCCATGCCAAACGTGTGAATACTGCTGGTAGCGACATCTCCCTGTTCAGCCACCAGTGTCCCCAGTGCACTCTGGCGTTCAAGTCTGCCGACAAACTGCAGCTGCACCAGCACTTCCATCTGCTGAGGACAGTCACCACCTGCAGCTCGTGCACCAGGAGTTTCCATTCCATCGCCTCCCACAGGAAGCACCTCGAATCCAGCCACACGGAACTCGAAAAAGACGAGGTCGAGAAGCTTGTGGAGTGCCTGAGTGCCAGTTCAAAAGCCTGGCACGAAGTTCACGAGCTTCTGGAGATGAAGCTGAAGACGTCGAGTGTTGTGTCTCAGATCTCCAAGCTGGCCAACTCCAGCCCCAGTTTGTCCTGCTCCCCGGCCAGTGAGGACAGAGAAACGGCCATGCAGGACGACGAGAACGATAACGACATGGAGACGTCCTGCAGCGATTCCGCTCCCGACTACGAGACAAGTGCAATGTTCAAAGATAGTGCTAAATACCGAGACGAGAAATGTGACTTTGACAGGGGGGAAATGTCAAGTAGCTACAGAGACCAGCAGTTCATGGAAGACTTCATCAACAGCCAGGCTATGGCCGAGGGCAGCTATGACGATCCTTCTAGGAAATACAAGTGTCAGCGGTGCAAAGTCGCGTTTACCAAACAGAATTATCTCACTGCTCACAATAAGACTCTGCAGCACCGGCGCGGTGACAAGATGAGCTACCCCATCGAGAGGTACCTCGATCCCAACCGCCCCTTCAAGTGCGATGTGTGCAAGGAGTCGTTCACTCAAAAGAACATTCTGCTGGTTCACTACAACTCAGTATCTCACCTCCACAAGCTGAAACAGGCCGCTCAGATGGGAACACTCCCGCCTTCAATCTCCGTATCCTCTCCCACATCCTCTTCCACCACACCCACATCCACTGCCACATCCAGCACGGCGACGGCGGCATCCGAGTCGGAAAAGAAGCCATATCGCTGCAATATATGTAAAGTAGCCTACAACCAAGGTTCCACCCTAGACATCCATATACGATCCGTGGTGCACCAGACACGAGCATCCAAAATCCATGAGTTGGCCATGACTGGGCAGATCGACATCAACCTGCCACTCATCGAGCAGCCAGACGTAACCAAGACGCCGTCCCAGCAGGCTCAGATGTTCGCAGACATGCTGCAGCAGAGTCCAGTGTCGGTGGCCAACTCGCTGCAGCAGTCGCTGCTCTTCCCCGGAATGCCATCCAGCCTGTCTGGACTGGGCCCAATGCCTCTACTGCCAGGGATGTCACTGTCATCTCCAATGCTTACAACAGTCACAACCTCATCTACCGCATCGCCCAAGATAGCGGCATCAACTTCGGACACTTCTCACAAAATCAACGGTGAAATGCTGGAAAGGGTCGTAGAAAAGCTAGCAAAGTCCTCAGGAGAGAGGAAATCTGAACTGAAAGTTGTAATCAAGAAAGAACCCGTTGAGCATAGTGAAGAGCAGACTCAGAAAAGTAGTTCCATATCTAGGCAGAATGATATGAGAGAAACCCTGGCACAGGTCGCCAAGTTTCAGGCAAAGGCTGAGCACATGGACATGAACATTCAGCCTTCATTCTTCTGTCAGAGGTGCAGTTCCAGTTTTGTAAGCCAAGATGCTCTGAGCACCCACCAACAGATCTACTGCTTCCTAGGAGCCGGTGCCAATACTCTGACTTCTCAAGTCTTCAACAGGTCCCGATTCATGAATCGCTGCAAGCCTCAGGTACACAGAAACCTCTTGGAGAACATCGGCTTTGAATGTGTCATGCAGTTCAATGAATACAATCAAGGCAAAGTGGTGAAGAAAGAGAAAACTGCTGAGGAGAAGAAGGATGAGGAATCCAAGTCTGAGAAGAAGGAGGAAGTCAAGGAGAAGGATATAAAGAAGGAGGAGAAGGAGGAGGAAAAAGCCAGGAAAAAGCCAGACCTCCCTGAAATCAACAAGTGCTCGTGTGTGAAATGTGGCAAGGACTTCTCCAGTGTATGGGTGCTGAAAGCTCACCAGGAGGAGATCCACAGGGAGATGGTTCCTATAAAGGATGTGGAAAACTTTGGCCAGCAGTTTAAGACAGTCTTCGATAAGAAGCAGCCCAAGGAGGAAGGGATCACTCCTGGAACCTCCACCCCGAGCTCGGTCGGCAACGAGAGGCCAGAGATGCCTCCTCCACCTCCACCACCTCCCCCACCAGCACCTCCAGTCTCCCTAGCCACAGGCTTCGATATGTCCCAGGTCATGCCTTCAATGTACAACATGCTGCCGTTGCCTCTTCCAGTGAATCTGATGACTCTGGGTATGCACCCTCCTCTGATGTCCATGATGATGCCTGGCATGGAAATGGCAGGATTCGGGCCACCCGTCACCATGATAGATCCCAACTTCATGGCCAACCAGCAGCAGCTGCAGCAGGCTCAGAATCAGAAGCGGGTCCGGACTCGCATTAGTGACGAGCAGCTGAAGATCCTGCGAGGCTACTTCGACATCAACAACTCTCCCAGCGAGGAGCAGATCCAGCTCATGTCAGACCAATCAGGGCTCCCTTCCAAGGTCATCAAGCACTGGTTCCGGAACACCCTCTTCAAGGAAAGACAGCGGAACAAGGACTCTCCGTACAATTTCAATAATCCTCCGTCGACGTCATTAGACTTGGAGGAATACGAAAAGACCGGAAAGATTCCCGAGATTAAGAGCGAGATAAAGGAAGAGTTTGATGAAGAAGACGACATACGCAGCACCGAACCGGATCCTGTGATCAGTGACGCCGAACACGACAAAATTGACAGACTTGACGCAAGATACGAAAGCTTGTTTAAGCTCGAGACCCCCAGACCGGAGTACCACGACGACAAGAAAGACCTCGACAGCTACTCTAATGCTTCCACCCCTTCTACTACGTCTTCCATCCCCTCCACACCTACTGCTTCAGGCCTCAACCAGCCCACACCCACCACCACTCCCAACAGCGACGAGAACTCGCTCATGAGAGACGGCTCCGGTGGGAAGCGAGCCAACAGGACCCGATTCACAGACTTCCAGATTAAACTACTGCAGGAATACTTTGACCAGAACGCTTATCCCAAAGACGACGAGCTCGATCACTTGTCCAAAATCCTGAATCTCAGTCCGAGAGTCATTGTAGTCTGGTTCCAAAACGCCCGCCAAAAGGCTAGGAAGATTTACGAGAACCAGCCTGCCGCCGATGCCAAAGAAGAAAACTCACCATTCCAGAGAACTCCAGGGCTGAACTACCAGTGTAAGAAGTGCAATGCCGTGTTCCAGAGGTACTATGAACTTATCAAACATCAAAAGAGGCCATGCATAACAGAGAACAATAATAATAACACCGTGTCTACGATCGACGACGACAGCAATTCATCAATAATGTCACAAGATGATCTCAGTCAGTCAGGCAGCATCAGCGAGCTGAAGGAACAGCAGCCACCACAACAGCAGCAGCAACAGCAGCAGCAGCAACCACAGCCATCACATCCCTCGGCATCATCCACGCCGAAGGAGAGCACACGTGAGACTGCAACGTTCCTGTGTGACAAATGTGATGCTTCTTTCAATAGACTTGACCTCTGGCAGGAGCACCAGAAAATCCACAGCATGAATCCAACCCTGTTCGACGAATTCCCGCATAATAGTGCGTTTGGCATGCTACAGAACCTTGCGCACCAGGAGGACAACAAGGCCGCAGCCGCAGCTGCTGCAGCCAAGCGGAAGCTGTCGGCGCCGGACACGGACGAGGAGAGGGACGACCAGCCGAGGGACAAGCGTCTGAGGACCACCATCCTCCCCGAGCAGCTGGACTACCTGTACCAGAAGTACCAGCTGGACTGCAACCCCAGCCGGAAACAACTGGAGGCCATCGCCGCCGAGGTCGGGCTGAAGAAACGGGTGGTGCAAGTCTGGTTCCAGAACACCAGAGCCAGGGAAAGAAAAGGTCAGTACCGAGCTCACCAGCAACTCATTCACAAACGTTGTCCTTTCTGTCGTGCTCTCTTCCGTGCCAGATCCGCTCTAGAGTCTCACCTAGCTACCAAGCACGCCGAAGAAATGGCTAAAGTAGAGGTTAATGTCGATGCCCTGCCCGACGCTTCCATGGAAAGTAGTCCCACCAGCCCCCAACCTCTAACAACTCCAACCTCCTCACTTGGCGGATCTCGTGGCAGTGATCTCAACAAGCTTCTCTCTCTTTCCCCAGCTGGCATGCAGCAGTTGCTCCCCTTCATGCCGCCATCGAGCCTGGGCATGACCTTCCCACCCGCGGACCCTCTGCAGCTGTCCATGAACAAGATCTATGAGGATTCCTTCAAGAAATACATTAACGAAATGAGTGGAACAGGAGGAGGAGGAGGCCATGCACAAAAATCCAGGAACAGCTCTGAGACCGGCTCCACCAGCAGGAGGTCGGAAACCGAGAGTCGGGTCCCTGCTCAAGGTGAGGATGATTCTCCGCTCGATCTCAGCAAACCCATCAAAGTAAACACGGAGACCGACAAAGGGTCTTCTGACGGACCGCTGACGGACCTCAGCGAAAGGAGCGAGGACCTGTATCCAGGCCGTAGGATCAGCATGGATGACTCGATATCAGAAACCTGCTCGGACTTTGACATAAGTATAAATGACGAGGGGAACATGTCACTGAGCAATCCTCCATCCCCGTCGAGTTACTCCATGAGCCATCTCAACAAGCGGTACCGCACACAGATGACCAGCCTGCAAGTGAGGGTGATGAAGTCCCTGTTCCAAGACTACAAGACGCCGACAATGGCCGAATGCGAACTCCTGGGTAGGGAAATCGGTCTTCCGAAACGTGTTGTCCAAGTATGGTTCCAGAACGCACGGGCCAAGGAGAAGAAGTCCAAGCTGGCGTACGCTAAGACGTTCGGGAGCGACGTGGACTTCAACAAGCCCCCTGAGGAGTGCTCACTGTGCAAGTTCAAGTACTCGCACAAGTTCACCATCCAGGACCACATCTTCACGCGCAAGCACATCGACAACGCCAAGGCCTACATACAGTCACAGTCGGAGGCCGAGCGGGAGATGTCCGACCCCACTGGTATGTCGTCGCTGCTGCGGCAGCAGCGGGAGATGGACAGAGTGCGGAAGGTGTGGGACGATGCCGGCTCCACGTCCACGCCACACCTGGCACAACTGCAGGCCATGGGCATGAGTGCTCTGGGGCTCCCTGCTGGAGGTGTGTATTGTCACGTTGCATGATTCTGTCTGGTTGTCGTCTTTATGTAGTATGCTCGTATCATAGTTGGCAAGAAGAAAGGAAAGCAAAGAAATCATTTGTATTCATGTACAGGTTTTAAAAATTAATATATTTTATTCATATTTTGTCAATGGTTTATCCATAAAAGTTATGTAGCATTTTTAAAAAACGTCAATGAACAGTAATAATAATTTGAGGCCGTTCTGCAATTCAGAATAGCATATTATTGACATTATCCGTTTCCTGGGGATTATGTATTAAGAATTCAAGCTGTTGCTAATACATAGATACTTATAGTTTGACATTAGGATTTATGTATATTGGTTAGTCAATCTATAGATAATATCTACTATCTAGTGTTTCCATGGAGTTTTGGGTCCCAGCATGACAATGTACGTTCAATTTACTTCATTAGCAGCTATTTTTCACAGCTCTTGATATTCTTCATCATTATAATAATAAATGTACTTGTAAAGTGTGTCATCCACCTTATGCAGTGATCGCTGATCATATATGTTAATATTTTTTCCATTTATTCTACGAGATCATGAATTGACCCACATAGTTTTGTGATGTTACCAAAGCATTTACCCAACCGTTTGGTTTTACGTGAAATAATTGTTGAGAAAAATACCAATTTGGAAGGAGTATGATCACACTTGTTACGTTGGTGAAATGCTGATTAATCAAGAAATATTGCATTTCGGGGTTAAGAAATAATTTCCAAAATATTCATGATGTGCTAGAAATTTTCTAATGAATGCAGAGTAGCTTGTCTAACTCATGTTGCTCTTGAACTACTAACATTGATAACACAATCTCGACAATTTCCCAATCTCAGCAATTTCAACTCCCAACATGATGGCAGCAATGAACAATTTCACAGCAACAGAAAATTTAAGTCTTAAGAAACCCAGTCTTACAACCCCCACAACCATCTCTCCCCTGCCGCCACCACCACAACCTATCATCCACAAGCACCACTACAACCACCATTTGCCCTCCACAAACCCTCCCTTGATGGAACCTCCTTAAAGTACAACCCTATGACAGAATTATGCTTGAAGCTTAACCCTTCTCCGTTTTCCGCATGATTTTAGAAAAGAGTAGATAATTAAATGAAATGCATTAATGATTGTTTTTGATGCCGTGATGATAATGATGATCATGATTGTTCACAGACGGACGGAATCTCGGACATTCTGCTCATTCATCGGGGGAGCAGCCCAGTCGTAGGAAGTCCAGATCCGGTCAGGTCGAGATTCGAGTCAAGAAGGAGCCGAAATCTTCCACATCCACCGAAGGTAAGCCAGCGGCACTGAGACTTTGTACCTTTGTTCTGGAGAAATGCCATGTGAATATAACTTGTGAATATAACTATTTCCATGGAAGTTTATTTTTATTTGATTTTATAATGTATGGGTGAAATATTACTGCTGCAACTAAAAGATAAAATTAATTCAAATTTATTTGATTTGAATTGGGGTTTATAGATGTTTCCATGACTATTTCGCTCACGTCAGTTTATGGCATAAGAAGATCTGCCACCACTGTAGGACTGAGTATTGCAGTAAACCTGCAAGCACTGGCTGGTACTGATGTCTGCATTGTTACGGTACAGACAGCATATCCTATCATGGTACATGACTTCTGTGGACATTGTTGCCGTGACTTTGGGCAGGAACATTTACTTATGTAGTCCACTGCTCCTAATGGTCTTGGCCAGCAGGGTTACCCCTTACTTGGACTCGCAATCCAGCAACTCTGGTTCGAATCCCACGGACGGCAGTGGTCCTTTTACACTCTCAGAACACTAACGTGGATGCTTTATAGTTTGGCTTGCATGTATTCTGCCATTAGTAAATCTTATTGTTGTATTTCAGGGTCGAGCAGTTCCTCGAAGCATCACCATCAGCAGCAGCAACAGCATCAGCAGCAGCAACATCACCAGCAACAGCAAGAGGCCGCTGTGGCCTCGGCTGAAATGGCGATGAACGCGCACATGATGTCAGCACTGGGAGGCTACCTTCCGGGAATGGATCCGTCGTTCCTGTCCTACATGTATCCCGGTCTGCCGGGATATTTCCCCGGGATGGGAATGCCTCTTATGCAGCCAGGGCTTATGCCAGGTATGCATACTAGTATTTGTCTGGCACAAGGCCCTTCATTGATCATCCAATATCCTGTGATTTTACACTGATTTACGTATAAATTGTGTTTGGCCAAAAAGGCATAGGATTTCTATGTTAAGAAATATCCGCATCGATTTTGAGGAGTAAATAGATTACAGTTAAAGGGAAACAACTCTTGGTTATGTAATCTTAGGCTTGTTAATTAATCTACTGTAATCAATGTTTGACAATGTCTATTTCATCATGTTTGCAAAGGTTTAATGTAGAAAACATCCTACTTAATAATGGTTTGTTTTTTATATATATATAAATAGAAAAAAAAGGTGTTAAAACTTATTTCTTTTATAAATTGAAAAAATATTTAAAGAAATTTCCAAGGACGAAAAGTTATTTCGAAACTGTCACTCTGTAAATGGATATAAATATTAATTTTTGGCGAGATTTTCAATTAAATGTATTCTAGATGTAGGTGAAAAGTACATTTTTGGTGACATTTCTATCTAGTGACATTTTCAATGAAATATATTCTCTATGTAGTCGAAACGTTAATTTTGGGTCGAATTTCTAATGAAATATACGGACCTCTTTTCCAGGCGCGGAGCACATGATGGCATACGACCCTCTGAGTTTCGGCACGCCTCTGCCGCTGCTGCAGATCCCCCAGGACGCCATCAAGAACGTGAGCGAGCTCCTGGCCGACTCCAAGTCCACTCTGGCCCAGTACACCCAGGACTCCAAGTCCGTGGCAGACCTCAAGACGCAGCTGGGCAGTGCGGACTACGCGTGCGTGCAGGAGGGCACGGTGGACGTGGGCTACATCTGCAAGAAGTGCCAAATGGTGTACCCGGCCAAGGAGGCGTGCGTGTCCCACCAGAAGGCGGTGTGCTTCGCGGGCAGCAAGGCAGGCGAGTTCAGCCGGCCCATGCTGAAACTGGAGCAGAAGCAGTACGAGTGCCGGGCATGCGGCGAGCGCTTCTCCACGGGGTACGAGTACAAGCTCCACTGTCAGATGGAGACGCACAAGACCAAGGCCACCAAGCTGTACCAAAGGAAGTCGGAGAGTGCCAGTGCCACGGTGGCGTCCTCATCCGCCGCCTCATCTGCTGCTGCTTCCACCTCCGCCTCCACCTCCTCCACCTCGGGGTCGGGAACTCCCGGCGGAAAAATTAAACATGTTCATTCTGAGAATAGACACGAGAGTGCCTCGGAAGAATCGGAGCCTAAAACTAAGAAGCCAAAGAATGAGTGAAGTTAGTTGGTGCGACTTGTTTTTTGTTTTGTTTTTTTATGATTGGACAACGGGGCCTCCTTATAACCAGACAAAGATTTTGTCCTGGCTGACTTACAGTATTTGACCAAGTGACGTTCCACTCCCCCTCTGACTGTCGGTGTCGCGAGGGGGTACAAGGAGGATGGCTTTGTGAACTATTCCATGTTTTAGGAAAATATGTACTCATACATATCTTTTTTGCTCATGTGAGCGCTCGATGTAATTCTTCCATTTTTTTGCATTGTATGTTGTTAACTCTGCTATGCCGGGCCAGCCATATTAAATATGGGCTCTCGGCAATGGGTTTGAACCACACTGGACTTGACAATGTTGTAGTTGATGCCGTATTTTGTGAACTGATTGATCAATGACGTAGTCAGCCTCGAGGAGGCGGAAACAATAGTGTTAGCGTATCTAGTTCATTATTCTACGTGTAAAGGATTTTACTTAAAAGATATTGTAGTATATTTGTTGATTCTGCGTGGGTTGTGTGTTAGAGACAGGGATGCTGTTAGGATTTTTAAAAAACTATCACAGACGCTTCTTCCACAGTGCCATGAACTTGGTGATGGTAACGTCTCACAGAGGTCAAGGTCACAAGCTGACCTTTGCTGAATGTGAAGGACAAATGGTGACCCCCCCCTTTTTGAGCAAAATGTTCAATGATAGATGTGTTCATAGCCATTAATGTGATCAGGTCAAATTTATTTTGTTTATGGCCACGTGTGTTTGAGGATTCTCAACCAAAGTTCACGGTTGAGCGGATCGGTATTGAAAGATTGATTTATCTGTACATTTGTGTTGCCATGTATTATTTTTTATGTATTGGAGCATGTATGTGTTGGTTGTTTATCTGCGACTGCCATTGTTCGTACTGTTACATGGATTCTTCTTCGCATTATCATGACACGTCTGGATGGATCGTATGCGTACCACTGAAGTGTTGTCCTCTCATTATCTCAATCTCCTCACAGAGACGGGAAGGATTCAAACAAGGGTGTATGCTCTGTGGGGAGTTTACCTTCCCTTCTCTGCTCTCCTCGTCTCTTCCATTCCCAGACACACAATGTCTTCTGTTTTGGCTCGACAGTCTGAGAATGGAAGCCGGCGAAATCAATCTTCTATCCGCGTTAAAAATAAAACGGAACTAATTTTGTGTTCACGTGACACCGTTCACATTGACGGGCAGCGTTCACGAACGTGTTCACATTGATGGTGGTGTATTGTGTTATCTTGAACGTTGTTCGGGAGATAGTATTACTTGTTCTGTGACCAATGTGATGATGGTTTTTTCTGTTCCTCATTTCCTCGAAGAGTTCGTTCTCCACGAGGGATAGTTCATTGTGTGGTGAAATGTGAAAATAATCAGTGCTCCCCTTAGATGTGAAACAGGGTTCTATTATGTCAGTTTACTTGTTCGCTCCTCTGTTACAGGGTGTACCATGTTTCTCAGTAATAATGTCATCATAACAATATAATAATCAGCTTTATTGGATATAATAATGCGTTGCGTGTATATCGTACGTACGACTGCAGCATTTCAGTATCTTTCCCTTGCAGCTATATCATCCAGTCTATAAATAGCTCCATGTCATAGCGTATACATATTTTTTTTTGTAGTTCCAATGACCCTTCCAGTTACCGAGGATAAGTTTTTTATCCCTCAAATGCTCAGTTGAAACAAATATATATTAGTCCATATCAGTTTTAGATATTTTTAGTTTGACTTTTCAGCATCTTAGGAGCATTGTTTTTCTCGTATTATCTTATTATTTTTTCTTTTTCTTGTTTTCGAGATTGTTAGACAGATTATAAGTTTTTAACAATTTTTGCGACTATTTTTGCCAACATATGACTTACAATTCTGCTTGTTGCTGAAGGGTATTTTTGTACGGTTCGTGAAAATAAATAGTAAAACCTTCTGCTTCAAGCGAAAACAAGGGCTTCTAAATTGGTGCATGAAGAGAAATGACAACATAAATAGTGACAAAGCATATACACTTCTACATATTTGTATGAAAGAGTAACCTAGCCAATCATCTTATGTTATTTTTTGTAGCATATATATGCTAAAAGTTGCATTTATCATAATTTGTATATAAAATGTAGATCATGTGATTTTGTAGATCTCAGAGATTGCCAGATGAAGGGTTAATTTGAAATCCTCGTGAATTGTGTTCTATACATAGCCTGCAGAGGGAGAAATATATATATATATATATATACATACATACGTCTAGACATGAGGTGTGGTGTCGTCTAGATCAGCGTGACCTGTTTAACTACAGAGGAGAAGGGTCCAATAATAATCCCACGGCAAATCGTGGGACATACCCAGCTTCCACCAAAAATATCGAGGAGCCGTTTTACCCCAAAATAAATAAAACATCAGTTTATGTTTTGACATACTCTCCTTCCTATTCATTTTGTTGATAAGAATTTAAGTGCTTCGTAGTTTTGATTTGATACAGTATTGTTATATATAGATAAATGTTAAAGTTTATGTATATCATGTTGTTGTTTGATTTGGACCAATGGGAAGACTCCGAAAGAATCTTCAATTTTACTAAACTAGCTTTAAATTTTAAAGTTTGAATATCATGGCCAGATTTTCAAATGTTATGTTTGAAGATAAAGTGTTATTTTCAAGTTCTCCACAAAAGTTTAACTCTGTGCATTTATATAATTACAATCCTGTTTTTAATTTGTGAAACTTGCCATGATATTTAGTCTTTAATTATGTTTTGGTTGTTATCTTCTCAACAGATTTATGAAAAAAAATGTAACGTTTTGATTACATGAAAAGTAGTTTTGAAAGATTCATTTCAAACCATGTTAGACATTTTTTTCAGATTCTTTATTTTTTAAATATTGTTTTATTTATATTTAAAGATTCTGAAACATATTTTTTACATACAATGAATTCCATGACAAAAAGAAAAATATTGTTACAAATATTTTTACGAGGGAAGACAAAAAATTACATTTTTAGATTGACTTTGCTGCAAAATGTACGAAGGTTTGAAATGAATCTTGAGGTGAATGTCATTCCTAGACTTATATCATTACGTACACAGAGATATACCACACCATATTTACTTTGACCTTCTTTCTGTCGGATTAACCCTTTCCCTGTTAGTATTATCTCGATCTGTTCTCTATAGGGCAGTCGGGAAGGTATGGGTTAAAGATTCTCACTGCTAAGTAAAGCAATAAGTCAGTCGTACTATATGGACATCTCTGGATGCCCTCTGCAGCGTGTAGCTCGAAATAGTGGCGATCGCTGTTCTAGGGCATCCCCAGGTGGCGCCAGCAGCAAGGAGGTTACCTGGCATAGATCTGTGTGCTTTGTATACTTCAGCCTCAAAAGAGAGAAAGTATTCAATATATTCTCAATATTAATATAAAAATTTAAATGCCATTAAAATATTAAGCCAATGTCAAGACCATGACCATTTTTTCCAGTATGAATTATCGTTCGTAGGATTCGCCATTCGCCAGGTTTCTCTAAATGATCTGAAATTAGTTGAATTTCGGTGTGTGGGTATCGTATCATTACCACATATTGTTTGGAACTCTGGGTTCATAGAATTATGTGACTTGATGGATGGCGATTCATGCGATATTTACATACATATAGTATATATATCTCCCCCCAAATCCCCCCAACCCCACCCCTACCACACCCTTCATTCTATGTACAAATTGTACCAACATGGAGTCTGGTTATCATATTTACATTTTAATTCAGGGATTGGCATTCATCATGTGTTATTGTGTGGAGATCGGCTGTCCCTGCTTCACTTGTTTTGATGGCGCAAATGCTGTTCTAGGCCTAGAAACTATTTTACTACAGTGGTCCTATTTTTGGTACTGTTGAGTCTTTTAGACTTTTTTTCAACGAGATATATGTAGTCTGCTTCGCAATATACAAACAAATAAAAACATATGATCAGTATACTTCATCTTTGTCATTGTTATTAATCTATGGTCTTCACGGTTTAGCAAGATATGTAGGCGACTCTTGGACAACAGACACTGATACGGATTTCAATGTTGAGAGAAATTAACAAAGATTTCAATCCAAGATTGTTTGGATATCTGAACGAAATTCATCGACAATTCTCCTCGCACCAAAACATCCAAACAAGTTAAACAGTCGTGATCACAGCTGTGGTCTTTCAGAATATAGGCCAGGCTGAAGTAATGGTGTCGCGGCTCATGATTTAATAAGTCCTTGGACCTCAAATTGTGAACTTGTAGACCTCAAATTGTACTGTATTTTGTCTATCACCAGAGTATTGTTTCTGGAAGCTCTGGTACGCACTGATGCCACGCCTGATCATGATGTATAAGCTCACTACCATTACCAGAGTGCCAGTGGTCTTGTAGTAGATAGGGTCGTGGCCTATGGGTGAGATATTCCCGCCGCGACGTTAAACATTAATTCAATCAAAATGTAGTAGATAGGACAGCTTTGAGAAACGCTGCCCAGGATGACATCTTCCAGTAGAACACCCATATCTACACTGCCAATATGAGAACATTCTCCCACATCCACACTGTCAACATGAGAACATTCTCCCACATCCACACTGCCAACATGAGAACATTGTCCCACATCCACACTGACAATATGAGAACATTCTCCCACATCCACACTGCCAACATGAGAACATTGTCCCACATCCACAC
>JAUTBZ010047887.1:0-18529 GCA_032361785.1 Lepetodrilus galriftensis
GAAACACAGGCAATCAAATAGAAACACAGACAATCATAGAAACACAGGCAATCATAGAAACACAGGCAATCAAATAGAAACACAGGCAATCATAGAAACACAGGCAATCATAGAAACACAGACAAAGGCAATCATAGAAACACAGGCAATCATAGAAACACAGGCAATCATAGAAACACAGGCAATCATAGAAACACAGGCAATCAGCATAGACACATAGAAATGCATACAATCATCATTGAAATGCAGGCAGATCGTATAGAAATTCAGGCAACCATTATAGAAATGTAGGCAATTATTATAGAAATACAGGCAATTGTCATAGAAATGTAGGCAATTGTCACAGAAATGCTTGCAACCATTATGGAAATACACGCAATTGTCGCATAAATGCTGGCAACCATGATAGAAATGCAGCCAATTATCATAAAAATGCAGGCAATTGTCATAGAAATGCAGGCAATCAACAATCAGACCCTGTCCACCATTTCAGGTTGCCTAGACAGAATGTAGAATACTTAGAATGGGTAGTCAATATCACTACATGTATTTATAACAGGCATTTCTGGTTGCCTTTAATATTTGGGAATGGATAAATTCAAGATATAAGATAATACCAATGAGCTACAGTTTGTTCATCACAGTACTGTATCACAAGCTTGGATAATATGAAGCAAATTCTGTATCGATTCTGGAGTCATAAATGATGAGCGGTCATTCTGCAGTTGTGCAGTGATCACAACTATGCTTGTAGACTCAGAAAACAATATCATAAAGTGCATACAAATGTTGACGATTTCACACAGACATGCTACACAGTCACAGCTGGTAAACACACAGGTGTCAAGGATCCCAGCCCCACACTATCTGATCACCATCATGCTGACAACTCCACACAGGGTGTAAGAGGCACAAGGTGTGCTGTGGAGCTGCTAGGTACTATCCTTTTAGTACGACTGCCTTAATGATCGCACTCCGGTGTGAGTCAGACAATCGCTGACCATCACGAGCTCATCAGGTTATTGTTGATTACAACAAGTGCTTGGTATATGTGCGGAAACGGCATTTATTTAGATTAGTAGCTGTCGTGATGGACTTGAGGACTTTACACCAATTTCAAAAGTATTTATACACGAGTATGCTTACAATGAGGTAATGCGTAATGTTGCTGCAGGAATTGTTCATGCGTGTGCTACAAAACTGTCTTTATGTGATATTGCAGTGATCTGAGTAGTTTGGGAGAGGAACCCGAGACAACAAGTGTTAGTAATAGTGTCCATTTTCAATATCAGTATTTAAATAAAATCATTTAAATTTGGGTTTAGAGCTGCTTTTATGAATCTTCTCCTACCAGGATTAATCGATGCATTGGCATCTCCAGTTTTCTTCAGCAGATAGGAGGTTAAACCAGATGAGCCATAGGTATTAGATGAACATAATGTGTATGAACTACATCCCTATATTTTATCTACATACAGGGCTATTACAAAGAAAATACTGGGTAGCATGATGCATTCTACGAACTAGGAATACTAAATTGAGGAAATCTAACGCACAACCTACAGCACCATGATTGTCATTATGTTAGTACTTGTATTAAATATTTTTAATCTTTAATTTAAAAATTTATTTTTTAAAATAATTTAAATGTTATTTTAACAAAAAAATGTTTTGTATTTTACCATTACCGGTACTCTCATTGTATTTATGGCTTGTCCTATTGAGAGTCAAAAATTAAAAATAATAAATCATTTCTTAATGTGCTATTGATAATCGAAAATTCGTCTTTCAGCTGCCAGGTAGGTCTATTCCCACCACATTGCATACCGTGGTCATTGCACGACATGGGGGGCGAGTTGTACCTGTTTCGATGACTTCTTGGGCCTTTTAATCAACATCAAACATTTCTCTTCAGCACTGCAACTGTCCAGAGCGGTCAGTACGATGTCGGTATCCTCCAGAAACGCTTGAACTGGAACACAGAAATAGAAAATACCAGTAATTTGAACTGTATCGACATCTCAGATGTGACTCATGTTGGGTACATTCTGGCGATATACGATACTCACTGAGGTAACACAGTAACCAAGGAATGCTGGACATCTGTAGTTATCTGGGTTATTTTACACATCTCGTATCTTATATGCCAGTTTTGTTTTTAAATACACACAAACCTGACTGTATTAAAAATTATTAAAAAATGTGTGAGATTGTTTAAAAAAATGTGATTTCTTTTCTTTAAATAGTCGTAGTAGTCGTAGTAGTAGTAGTAGTAGTAGTAGTAGTAGTAGTAGTAGTAGTAGTAGTAGTAGTAGTAGTGGTACAGGGCTCCAGATTAACATTCAGAGTTACTTGCCCACAGGCAAGTCAGGGCAAGTAGGAAATGCACCAAAGGTGATAAATGTTAAAAAGTAGGTTGTACGCAGTGAAATTTAACTTGCCCCTGTACGTCGGGCAGATGTTAGTCCAGAGTCTGGTAGTAGTAGTAGTAGTAGTAGTAGTAGTAGTAGTAGTAGTAGTAGTAGTAGTAGTAGTAGTAATAGTAGTAATAACAATAAATAATATTGCACAAACATATTGGTTATGACATCCTTGACCGAGAAATGAAGTGAATTCTGTTTAATAAAATCAATGCTAGAAAGTTGTAATTTCAACCTGAACTATGGTGCGGTTTTGATATTATGAAATCACTCACTGAATTATGGACATCACATCGTGAGCAACGCAAAATTTTCCAAATGTTTAGAGATCCTTTGGGAGTTGTATTCTCGGGAAAGAATTCCCACTGCCGGTTAATGAATGAGAAAACATTGCTGTAAACAAACGTGTTTGCGTTGGAGAGACCGTCAACTGTGACACAGACGAAAGTAAACATCACCGACCCTCAACCTTTGGTTTGTGCAGACGCGCTCCTGAACTTTCCCTTTTCGGCAAAATTCCAGGATTTTTATTTTCCCTCCAACAGAATATGACACAAATAAATGGTAACAGAAACCAGAAACCACTAAAAAAGATTGAAACGTAAACCGAACCATTACGAGATTCGAACTCGGAATAGAACGGGCGAGCTGCCCATATCAATTACAGCATATGAAAGGCTACACGCAATTAATAAAATGTTTCTCATGCAAATTCTTGAAATAAATGTAACAGGTGGGAGCTTAGTTCACAAAGAAAGTTGACAATTATGGGACGATTGCATGATATTTGCTTTATTCTTTTCAAATGTTAACGTCACATATTGCACATGTAGAAAGCTTATTGAATAGGCTTCAACATTTAGAATTAAACAAACTTGATATATATGGTTGGAAAGACCATTAAAAACAATGAAAACTGTGAGAAAACTGTGGGAATATTAAACAAATGTCAGGTACTGAGGCAGGGCAGGAAAGAATACAGGAATAAAAAGTACATGATTGTGTCCGAGAAACATTTAATTTTTAATGTTTAGCCTCAGTAAGTTCTAACTGATCTACTAGACTATTCATATGCAGTAACTACATGTATTGGTATGTTGTTGATAGACAAGTAGTGTTTTACACCTCATTAAATGTTATATCCAAGCATTAACAACAATCTCCAAAACATGTTTATCATATGACATGTCTATTATATAAAAATGGTAATGATGAAAAAAAATAATTAAAAACAATATTTATTAGCCTTACTTGTCAATTTTCAATATTTCGTAATTTTTTTTATTAAAATAATTATGCGGTTTAATTTTTGGCCCAAGTGAGTTTGTTTCATAATATTTCATATCATTTCAGAGATTTAGGAACCTGCTGGTATTAACCAATTATACCTCACATGTATAAAATACCAGATTCAAACCCAGAACTTTCTGAATCTTCAGCCAGATGCTCCATCCACTGTACCATCCCACCCACCCAAAATACCCCATTGAAGTCACGACATGAGAATCACACTGACGGAAAACTGCAGACACCACTCGATCAATTCTCAATATCTGATGTAAACCGAAGCTAGACTAAAACCACGATCCTCCCCCAAGGTAAAAAGCATCGATCATGACATATCCCCACCACATCAAAGGACGTGAACTTGGCAGTAGAGATCACTGGACGTTCAACTAACCCTGCCGACCGTTTGAGGTTAGCGAATTAGAACTAATATCCTGATTAACGTCACTGGCCAGCATTAAGCTGTTTCTTTTTCCAGAACAAAGGTTGGGATGATGTCCAAACCCCGATTCCTGGCGAGACGTCACAGACGAGCCAGGTATCTGATGACGCTTACCGCTGATACGTGGTTCCTATGGCAACCAACACTGTGGTTCCTATGGCAACCAACACTGTGGTTCTTATGGCAACCAAAACTGGTGTTTAATTGTGTGGTGCCCATGAGAAGTAAAAATTACTATATATGGTTCCTACTGCAATCAAAACATAACGTGTCCATGTTTGGTTCATATGACAATGGACAGCAAGGCAATATTTAGTTCCTATAGCAACCAACATGTAACTGTTGTCATGCTTAGTTCATATGGCAACCAACAGTGGCCATTTGTGGTTTCTATGGCAACTGACACTTTGTCACATGTGGTTTCTATGGCAACCAACGCTTACAGTTTTCATGTTAGGTTCCTATGACAACCAAACTAGTAAAGTGTTAAAGTGCATGGTTTCAAAGACAACTGACAACATGCATGGTTACTTTGGTAACTGAGTGATTATGGAGTAACGTCACTGCAGGAATATTTCACCCATTTTATGATGATGGTTACTATGGCAACTGACACTTACCGTGGCCATGTGTGGTTCCTATGGCAACCGTGTATTTGCTGGATCTCTTCTTGCGGCCAGCGAGGGTGCTGCCTGTGACGATGGTGTTGGTCACTTGCTGCGCGGTGTCGTCACTTGTGACATATACGCTCCCACACTGCACCTGAAGCGGGGGAAAACATACATTTTACTTGAGATAAATCTACAAGCTTTAACTATTCTTCAAGATTCTTTCACTTATATCACAGCTTGTCATTATGTAAGTAGTTTCATGTCCGACAGAGACAGGTGCCTCAAAATGTTAACGTGGAGCTGAATTTGGAATTCAACGCTTCTGCAGCATTATTTTCACCATTTGTGAGGGTTTAGAGTTTGTGAAATTACCCTCCATCATTGAGATGATTCTCAAGCGTCTGGACCAGCTATGACCCTCAAAAGCCTGGAGGCTAGTCCTCAGTAAGCATGGATGCTAGCATATGTTTTACTGGACATACGTCTGTTGATTCAGGACGTGCTGAACAAAGCAATAAGCTAACAAAACACGAAAACACCCACCATTCTAAACAACGCCTCGGGGCACAGACTAGTGTTATATAGTGGAAGTGTTTCTCGATGTGACAGCATTCTGTATACTAGCTCGACAGTTACCGTAAGTTACAGGCAACCAGAGATACCTTAACCCTCTCTCTGCTCAAGGCAACCAGAAATGCCCAAATTAGCAGTGCTTTTGCCTAATCCAGCAGGGAGAGGGTTAAAGAGCAGGACTTGCATCTACTCCAACAGCCAGAGAGTTAACAGATGTAGTACACAGCTTTTTTTCAAATAGGTACACAAAAGGTTTCCAGTTGTGACATCAATTTCTAGATTTGCCTTCAGTTTCTAGATGCATTCAATTTCTAGAAATGATGGATTTCTAGATGTGACATCATTTTCTAGCTCAGCAGTAAGTTTCTAGATTTCAGTACACAGCTTTTTTCAGATAAGGTTTCTATGTGTGACATCAATTTCTAGAAGTTATGATTTTCGAGAAGTGACATAATTTTCTAGGTTGGGGCCAGGTCACCCAAACTTGATTAGAACTAGAACTAGTTTGTAGTCCAACACACTCCCAACTATCCCTGTCTAAATTTGTGACTTTTTCACGGTACAAACAAGATAACGGACGTTTCCTAACATAGTGTTCCGACTGAGGTATTACCGTAATTACACTAATAATTCAAACCTTCTAATACCGGTAGTTCAAACATTTAATTAATCACTGAAAATAATATACGAACATCGGTCCTTTTCATATTTCGTATTTTTCTAATAATTTTGATTAGCTATTCTTCTATTCGATTTAACCCTCTCCCTGTTGGATTGGACACAGGCACTGCTCATTAGGGCATCTCCAGTTGCCTACAGCATGGAGAGGGTTAATATAAAAGTACGGTAGTACAATATCCGCTCATCTCCAGATGAATGGTTAATTGATAGAACCAGCAATCCTGAGCTGTACGTAATCTTTCGCCTTAAGAATCATCCCCTGACAGATATCCATGATCTGTCAATACATCACTTCCACTTGTCTCCTCAGAGAGACATCATGCTTAGAGCTTAAGCCGGATCTCACCGAGGAGATCAATATTAACCTTCTGTCTCCCAGTGGCAATCAGAGATGCCCTGTTGAAGAGCGAATGCGATCAACCAATCGGATCATGGATTTTTACTGGTTTATTTCCCTTCTATGGTACCATGACTGATTGGATAAACGTACAAAATGTCGCCGATGATGCATTGTCTTCGAACTTGACAGCAATCACTATGACTATGTTGTCAGGAATTAAGGGATAAATCATCCGGTGTATTATTAATACAGTAGCTTCTCTGCTATAATTCATTGGGCTGGCAAAAATAATGGCATCGACGATGGATTGTCTATTCATGAACCAGCCCAAGCATGACTAAAGAAAATGGTTGATCTTTCTTCTCTATAGATTAATCTATTGTTATGAAATCTAGCATTGCATGCGCACTTTAGTTAATATTGCCTTATTGATGTATTTGAATGTTACATATATTATATATTTATTTACTTATTTATTTTTTAATTTTTTAATTTATATTTTTAAATTGTATTTATTAATTGTATTTATTTATTTATTTTAATATTGGTGTCAATATTCACTTTCAAGATTCTTTGACTTATATTACGGCTTAAGTCAGATTATGGCAGGAGGAAACCCGCACCATCCGTAGCACTGAATGTTGCAGTAAACCTGCGAGCACCTGTTGATACTGCCAGGATGATAACTGCATTGCTACAGTACAGACAGCACAGCCTATCATGATCGTGTCAGAAAGGTAACTTTCCCAAACATTGATGCTGGGCTCATGGGGCAGGGTTTGAACCTGGGACCTTTGGCTCTCTGAAGGACAAACGTTCTACCACTGTGCTACCAGCCATGGCCCCCTACATACATTATTGGATTACCTATTAAACAAATTGCAACCTGGGGTATGAGGTTATTACATGACATGTGTTAAATTAAGAGAATAACAATATATTTTATGCAGATTTCGTCAAATGATTTCAGTCTATAAATGGGAAAACAATATTTAATAAAGTTTTATCTGTGCACATATTCAAAAGTAATAAAAGTATGTTTTTCTAGGTACAGATGTCATAAAAAAACAACTATATTTTCGCATGGAATATCTACACAGATAAGATTTGAGATTTTATTTTCGTTATTGACAATGTTGCCTGAAGTCAGTCAACCGAAGCAAGATAAACTACATATTGTTATTCTCCTAAACACACTTAATAGCATGAATCATAAAGCCTTAGGCACTATAACTCAAGTATAATCTGATAATTGTCCCCATAGGAACCCCATACATACTATTTACCACTGCACACACAACATTCAAACATGGATTGTATACACTTAATTATATACTGACTTAAGCTACTCAGTTGGCAGTAAACACATTTGGGGGTACACTAGGGACCTTATACTAGCAGACCTGTACATAGCATTTACTTTGATCTGCATAGAGATCACATTTTCCTTGGTCAGAAATATATGTTGCGATTCAATGATCAATTAATGCATTGAATGAATTACTAGTAACCAATTTAATATCTTGATATGTATCTAGGAACATTATTTCTCAAGGTCAAGAGTTCAGAATTGGAAAATGAAAAACAAAAATAATTATATTATCTAACATTTAATATTTTAAATGGATTAAAATACAAGATCCCAGGAAGAATATAAAGAAAAATGGAAATAAACTCTCAGTAGTCAACTTGAATACAATGTGGAGCTAATGGTGGGACCCAAATAGTGGCCCCAAAGGTTGGTCTCAAAGGTTAGACACAAAGGTTAGACACAAAGGATGGACTAAAAAGGCTTGATCCCAAAGATTAGATTCAAAGGTTTGACCCAAAGGATGGACCAAAAGGTTTGGACCGAAAGATTGGACCAAATGGTTGGACACAAAGGTTGACCTCAAAGGTTGGACTCAAAGGTTGGACTCAAAGGTTGACCTCAAGGATTGGACACAAAGGTTGGTCCCAAAGGATGGACTAAAAAGCTAGACACGAAAGTTGGCTTCACAGCTTGGACTCACAAGTTTGAGCCAGAGGGTATGACCCAAAGAATGGAAACACCGGTTGGACACACATGTCAGACATGAAGGTTAGACTCAAATGTTGGACAAAAGATTGGAACCCAAAGATTTACATCAATCCTCCTTGAATAAATGGTCTGTTTGTTTAGAGCTATTAGCCATAAACAAGATTTGTGTTAATTACACAAACTAAGGACATCATATCGTCATCAGGTTGTCACTACTGATTGATGTGGGTCGACATTTCCTTGTGTAGATTGTTTGTATATCGCAGAGAACAATATTACATATGGATCAAGAACAAAGGCGCTATTTCATAGCCTGACAATGAACAAGCTGTACATTACAATATTAGTGATAACATGTACATCGATTTACATGCGCAATGATCATTATCCAAGTATCATAATTGTTGAACAATGACATTTAACACAAGTTATTTAAGATGAGATTTAAATAACGTTTGTTCGTAATACATATACATAATTGCAGGTTTATTTCGCTGGTATTCTATTCTTCGCTGGTAATTATCAAATCCATTAACTTTTTGAGACATGGTATCCTTTGTCGTACTTAATGTCCCTTGCAACATATTACAAAAATGAGCACTCCCAAACATACTATTTAATGGAATATTCTGATTTTGTTATTTTGCTGCTATTTTTATTTCATTTTTTGTTTTTATTTCAAGATTACTGTAGCAAGTCAGTTGAAATTGTAAGTACATCTGGAACACTTGTAGAACAAAGTGTTGCAGCAACACTGCAACCACTGGCTGGTACCAATAAACAAATGATGACAATTGTACTGCAGGAAAAATAACTTTGGGTTCAAACTAGGTACATCAACTCGATGATCTATCACAATCAATACCATCACAGCATTGGACAATAAACTGCCTATGTACCATACTTAAACTGATATATCCATGTTGTATACAACAATACAAATACCATCTAGGGTAAATAACAATAGCAAAAGAAATGTTCAATTCAATAACCAAAGATATATATTTTTTAAATCATAACAATATCACCTTCCAATAATTGCATAAACACTCTTTTAAACATAATAATCATACAAACAATCTAATAAATAACCTCACAAACATTGCAAACAAACTTTCTTCAATTTAAATTGGCTTTATTGCCCGTTGCATTCATCCACCTGTTAGATGCAAACTCACATGTATGAATAAAAAAATATCCAATACATACAAATTCAATTTGAAACAAATAATTATTGCCTGTTGCATTCATCCACCTGAAACATTGCCTTCAACAATAATGATACAAATAATCACCACGCTAATTGTCAACAACAACACATGAACATGTAGAAAATGTGACAAAATATCGTACCTGTTTTTCTGAATTTGACGTTAACGTCAGAATCCTGGTTGCAACCACCACCCTTGGGTTGGCTACGTACGCAAACCACACCATAGCGGTAGCATATCCAGAAACGCTGGTACCACGACAAGAAATGCCTGCACCACCAACACCACAACAACAACACCACAGCAGTGAAACCCTAGGAACGCTGAACAGCAGGTACGCCGAACAGCAGGAATGACAGGATTGGGATCAGAACCCCTTAAACGCTATCAGTGCCAAGAGTATTCCCGCCGCGGCCAGGCCCACCATATCATGGCCAGAGCTCGTCGTTACGATGTTGTTTGTTCGAGGCCGATCAAACTCTGCGGCCTGCCCTCAGACCCCAAACAAAACACCCATAGCCACAGGTAACTCATTTAAATCAATATTAACCCTTCCTGTGCTAATTCCATTGTTATACTCATAACTGTTACATCCTGTTGATATTTCATTGGAAATAAAGTGTGAAACCAGTAATGTAAATTACATCACATACAAGTATTTTTTCCCCTTATAATTGTCTAAGCGAATATTGAACCTTTGGGGGAGCTCTTAATTAAGCTGTTGGGGGTAACGTGAAGATATATCCAAATATGTCATGCATAGCTTGTTTTACAGGTAGCAGTCTTACTGGATAATAAATAGTCTTCTTTACGTTCTTAATAGGACAATGTCTGCGGAATGTCCGATCAATCCTTCGAAAGGTGATCCCCCACTGCTACAGGTATTTGCTAACTGGAAACATTGCTGGAAGAACATAATCGCAATCACAATCCCATGATGCATCTGGGAGATAACGCCATAGAATCGGTCAGGTATTCACTCACTGACACAGCATGTAGTCAATAATATGAATAAGAAAAACAATTAAAATTATACAATATTGATAAAGGATATAAATTGTGGTATTAACCCTAATATTTTCAACATGTATATTGTAAGCGTCACTGATCACCTTCGGATGGATATTTGGCACAATATATAAGTTCATTATTATTATTATTATTATCATTATTATTATTACATTACATGTATTATTATTATTATTAATGAAAATTTGTTTTGGGGGGCTTTTGTTGCAATTGGTTTCCAGCAGATAAACTTTGCCATAATGTCAAATGCTGAATAATTTCCAGATTAATCCCACTTAGTGCGACATACCCTGGGCATCCCTGGTTCCCTCCAGCCAGTAAAAGGTTAATTGTATTAGTTTTTCATAAATAACGACACTCGGATATCAGCGCACAGCTGGAAGGAATGGAGAAAGCCAATATCTACAGGTGAATGTAACAGATATTTAGACTGCGAGGTGATCTCTAGCATTTCTTGACATTTCACAAAGGTCAAATGGTTGTTCTGTTGGCATCATAGAAGTCTATTAACACTAACAGTAGGGTTTTATTTTTGTCAAAACATTGACAATAAAAATGATAAATATTAACATACCTTTAAAGTAAAGAAAGGATGAATGAAGAACAATACAATAAGAATGTATTCATTCTATTAATAATACAACTCTGTGTGGCTGTGTTCATTGAATAAGTTAAAATAAATACTTAAATAAATATATATTAATAATTAAAGGGAAACATTATCCAAAACAACCATATAATTGCTACATAGAAATATTACGGCAGGCAGTACATTATGGAATAATGGATCATTATAAAATAATTCGAGATTGTATAAAAACAAAATGTTTAGCACATTTTCTAATTCACAACAGAAATTGCATGACCAAAATGGCCGACATATCTCGTTCATAATATCAAGTGTACCGGTACTTACTAACATAGTTATATTACACTTCAGACATCCCTTGGACATAAAACACTCGCATCGCACAGGTGGCGCAACATTAATGTCCGTAGCCACAAACTAGATCTACCTATTTATGTGAAAAACATGTACGCACATATATAAACTCCTTTGTTTACCTAAGCGAATAAATATTGATAATTCAATGAAATCTTCGTCTTCTTGCAAATTTTGTAATTACAACCGGCGAGTTCCAACACATAAGACTCAATTTACCTCAGCCTTTAGAATACCCACAAATATTGACACAAAAGCTATTTTGCTTTGTTTTTAGCCAATTGTCATCAAGGTAACGTATACCCACCACCACGTTTAATGTGAATTGTCAACAGAAAACATTCCGACACCCCCTCAAATTGATTGTTGGTGGTACGGTCATGAATGTACCAATTTACAGACTGGGATAGAAGATGTATGTCTGAGAAGGTAAAGTCCATTGTTGGGTGAGGGGGGCTGGAAGGGGGGGGGGGGGATTAAATGTTGGATAATCGGATTATCTCTTAGGCAAAGAGACACTTGCTGATGTTGTTAAACCTTTCCCTTTGTTCTTCTTGGGGTGAATGTGAGAAATAATTGTTCAAGTTCCTATGGAAATCTTCCATGACCATATATGGCTAATGAAGGCGAGACTATTTATATACATGATTATAAATACATGACTGTAGACCATGCATAGTCTCAGAAGATGAAAGTAAATAGTTTAAGTATAAACTAAATTGATTGGTCTTACTTTTATATGAAAGGAGCCACTGACATTAACCCTTTATTCTATGACTAGACTTGATCTCACAGTAATCTAGACTTGCTTATCTGTTCTATATTTTGAATAGAGGTATTTGGGTGAGAACAAGGTGTGACACAGACTAACACGACTGTTTTATGTTTATTTATCAAAAGTGAATAATATCTGTGAAGTAGAATTAAAAATAGTCAATAAATAATATATTTGTATGTTTTAAACTTGTATTAAATTTTCTTGTACTATCATTGGTAGCCTTTTACAATCGAGTGATATGTTGTGTAACAATCGCATCTGGGAATTTATACGCGACGAACCATTTTACAAACAAAAATATATAATTTGTAAACTCTACAAATATTATGTTAGAATTGCCAGACATTAAACCTGACAAAGACAGTATTGACCATCATTGACAATGTTGTGAAATAATATATATGTCTGACGATGACAGTCAAGAATTTCAATTATTTCGTCCAATTTTATATAATCATGTACACATCATGTTGGTTTTATTCTTAACCCATATTCCTGCATAATCACTATTTTACACTGCATCAGTATGGAAAAGGTTAACTATAAAAACAAAATCATGTATGAAACATCATCATGAATAAAAATGTGACTGTATTTAACATTTAACCCTTGTTCTGCAAAGCAGGAACACATCATAAAATAAGAATCATTCTTGGAACTATGTGAGTCTGGAAGTACAGAGCTGAAGACTGAAGTCCTGGAGATCTCCCACCTACTGACATGGCATTTGTGTGCATCTTTCAACACACTAAGAGTTAAAGGTCAAAACCTACCACTGTAAGGGTACAAATGCCATTGGTGTTTGAAGACAACAAACATGGCTGACATTGCGGCTAAAGTTCCAGACGGGGGTTTGGCCTTAAAGAGCTCCCCAATGAGGGGATCCGATATATATTGTGTGCAGATCTTTGTACCACTTGTTCTTAAAGAAAATCCCACTGATTTCCTACTGGAAATTTAACCTTATTCCTTCTGGTGACAGTTTTTGATGCCTCACATAAATGTGGAGAGAATATTCCTAGGTACAGGAGCAACAGCGGTGGTTTTATGTCCTATGTTTTTTTGTTGTTTTTTTTTTGTCCAAATGGGATTTTGTCCTAGTGGGGTTTTGTTTTTGTCCTAGTGGGGTTTTGTTTTTGTTCCAGTAGGATTTTGTTTGTCATAGTGAGATTTTGTCGTAGTTGGATTTTGTCGTAGTTGGATTTTGTCGTAGTTGGATTTTGTAGTGAGATTTTGTAGTGAGATTTTGTCCCGGTGGGATTTTGTCTCAATGTAGTTTTTTTTGTCCTAGTGTAGTTTTGACCTAAGGCCAGGGGGTATTGTCCATGAAGTGTTGTCCAGTTGATGTTTCTATCCTACACCTGGTTCTGGATGCCCAGCTTTTGCATTTTTCTTTACACAATATTATACAACATACTAGTACCCGGTAAGCAAACACCATCTGTATCAAGCATGTAAAAATAAATGAATTTGGAATATTTTTTTGGGTATAAGTTATGGTCATTTTAACATATTATGTCTACATAACTCTTTTGATCGACTAGTGTTGGTCAGTGGCTGTTCTACTATTCAAACATTGGGGGTGGTTGGGTTTAGCATTGCTTTTAAGATTCTTTCCCTAAAACAGTTACTTAAAAAATTCCTGCATGCACGCGAATCAACACAGGACAACAGAATTCTTCAACGCTGTGAAGAATCGTACGATGGTATGAATATATAATCCACGTAGGTCACAGATAAGGGTTAAGGTAAACCCTGAGCCAACATGAACTTGTTTGAACCCAGGAAAAGCATATTTACACATGAATTGACCACAATACTAACAATAAACATGGTATGGACATGCACTGGCTGGATGAGGATTAATCAAATTATTGAGGATTTCAGCAACGCCCTTTGTTGTACATTGTCACCATAGTTTTATTGGAGGGGGTAAGGCGGGCTGAATCTGAATATGGATCTGGATTAAAAGAGCAATTGTTGCACATCCAGGTTTCATGATTTTAAAATAAATGTTGTCCAAGTTTGAAACTCAATTTGAGGTGAACAACTGGAACCATTTAAAAAGGTTTGTCAGGGGGGCTGTGCCCCCTTTGAATCTGAATATGGATCTGGATTAAAAGACCAATGGTTGCCCATCCAGGTTTCATGATTTTAAAATAAATAGTTGTCCAAGTTTGAATCTCAATTTGAGGTGAACTGGAACCATTTTGAAAAGTTTGCAAAAAATGTATTTGTATTTCTTTTTGTGGCATGTGTTGAACTATTTGTTATGTAGAGTAGAGTAATAAAGTTGGCATTTGCATAATGAGAATATAGCACAGCTATTGCAGTTTATCCTCTTTCTATAAGCATACATCTTACAGTTAATTACTGAGTTAGCATGGAATAAGTAAAACTCAAATAACAATTTTAAAGTGAGTGAACATATGCGATACATACACATTTCATAGTAAGATTACTGAACAACAAGAGCAATCAAATTTCTAATTTATGATAAGTGATACACATATATTATTACCTTTATCACCTACTTATCTGTTATGGTAACAGGAATGGTTGTATTATCTAGGTAATGCTGTTGACACTGTTGACACTGTCATAATCTTGACGATGTCGTAAAGTACAAGACCAATAAAATACACACTCCATATTGGAATTACAAAATTTCTATTACACTTGAGGTCAAATAGAAATATTTCTAATAGTACATGTTCAGTTAGTGCTGATTAGTAAAAATGGTATTATGTTATATATTATTATTTTTTTTTTTTTGTTCTCCAATTAATTAAGGCAAATGTAATATTAAAAATAATGGCATACTCATAATGATAGTACATGTAATGGTCAAACATAGTATTTTACCTGAATATTTGGTTTGTCTACACAAGTACATTTGGCAACAAACTACATTTATAAGTATATTTAGGCAACAAACTATATTTATAAGTATATTTAGGCAACAAACTATATTTACAAATATATTTAGGCAACAAACTATATTTACAAATATATTTAGGCAACAAACTATATTTACAAGTATATTTAGGCAACAAACTATATTTACAAGTATATTTAGGCAACAAACTATATTTTCCGCATATACCACTGGTTGTCACTAGTTTCATATACAGTATACTTATATATTTTATATCAACGCATACAGAGAAATTAAAATGTTAAATGTTATTTATCAATTTGACGCTAGCTTGAACTTCAGACATGTCTTTTCTCCTCTTTTAATTTCTAGACATGTACATACGGTAGTTTCGTACATACGTATTGTATGGTATTTTTCACCGACCAATTGGCAGTTTGACATGTTAGTTGTTCTCAGTTTCTGAGACATGATGTGAAGGATCAGAACGTTTCATGTTTCACCAGTGAAAATACGCATCCCATTGTACGTGGTTCTTTCACTGTGATCTGATCCGTGACAATAGAACAATAGATAGAGAACAAGGTATATTGTCATACTATAACTCGGTATAAGTAATTACATGTACTAGGGTTGTGTGTGAATACCATTGCTACATACCTCACTGAGCAGAAACTATTTCCCAAACATAAAGGATAGCATTTAATTTTTGTTTACAGTACAAGTATTTATAATCGATAAAGGTATTTATTTAAAACATTATGATTCAAGTATTATGATTTAAACATATTTTTATATTACTCAAAGAGTTTCGTAATCTCGAAGCCTGTCCACTCTGAGTATCCAGGAAGAACAAGCTGTCGGCTGCGATAACACTTTAGGAGAACACTTCATGAGGACACCTGCATTTCCAGGCCGCGAGATTACGAAACTTTCTTGAGTACAATTTAATTCTCAACTCAAAATGTTGTTCATAAATCTGAAAATCTTTTTTGACCGCGAGCATGAAATTGTACTCAAATTTCGTACTGAAGTCCACAAATAAAACTTGAGCTTGATCATGAAATTGAAATCGTACTCAAAAGAGTTCACGCTGCAACTCAAAATTTAGTTCAGAAGTCTGTGTGTAAAACTTGAGCTTGAGCATGCAATTGTACTCAAAAGGTTTCACGCTGCAACTCACTTTTTTTCAACAAATACCATGTACACTTCATCTTGAGCATGAAATTGGAACTTAAAACATTTCGTAATCTTGAGGCCATTAAAAATATCCTGGAGCGGACATACTCTAACTTACCTATCAGAGTTCCCACACACCCACACACTGTAATTCTCATGTTCCGCAGTCAGCCCCGAGCCAGGCAGTCAATTACAGACAAATTACCTTGCCCTGTCAGCTTTAACTTGCCCTGTCAGGCTGACTAACCTCAGTGGGGCACACTTCACAATTAACACCATTTAAATAGGCCCATTTGTGCTGCATTATTAAAGAGACGTCGGGTATTCCACTAATGCCACTATCGCGGACGCGAGTAAATACGAGTGTGCAAGTGATTTGGGATTTGTGGACCTCGTACCTAGGAATGCAATTACGGTGGTCTGTTTATTATGGGAGGTGAACCCTATGGTAAATATGATACTGGCTTTGTTCCATTGCTGGTTGTGACGAATAAATAAATGAATGAATTAATTAATAAGCATTCATTTAGCATGTTCAGAAGCTTAAAACATGTTGTTCTAGGAATATATTATTAAATTATACCTAATTCTAGTAAAAAACAAATCCTGGTATGTATCTGTGTGTGTGTGTGTGTGTGTGTGTGTGTGTGTGTGTGTGTGTGCGTGTGCGCATTCTTTGTGTATGTGTATGTGTGTGTGTGTGTGTGGTATGTGTGTGGTATGTGTGTGTATCTGTGTGTAGTGGGAAGGGGATTGAGACAAATTTGTTAATTGTTACTATTAGCTGCAATCTAGCCAATGTTTCCTTCATTATGATTTTGTCATCGAGGATGAGTGAAATATTTCAGCCATGAAGTAAAGCAGTAATTCTGACTAATTCATTCATTTATTCTCATTTAGCCTCATCCTACTCTACAGAGCCATATATAGAAACTAATATTCATCATCAACATAAACTATAGAATTTTAACTCTCTCCATGATGGGGGCAGCAGTACTTGTGTCTAATCCAGCAGAGAGAATGTTAAATGTATGTCGTACTGCATGCCAGACTTGGCAACCATCATCCACAGATAATTAAAGATTTATATCAGACATGATTACCACAGACAATTATCACCAGCTTACTGTCTCGAGCCAGCGAACATATATAGTGGGGTTAGTTAGTAATAACCATATCACTCTCATTAATCCATCTCATACAATATTTATAACATTTACCCCCTGAACCTGTGGACATTAATTTATTACAGTTGTTGCAGTGGTTGCCATAGCAATGCATTCACACACACAAATGCACACACACATACACACACACACACACACACACACACACACACACAGACACACACACAACCCATCGGTTACAGTCCTCTATACGGACTGGGACTACCCTAGCTAGACAAACTTGACCTTTTCAGCATTTGTCTGCCTAATCCTCATGGTGTTCTGGTGTGTCTATCCTTCATAAGAGTATCTCTCCTATAAAAGTGCCCGTCCAGTGATGTATATGAATCTGGTTATCTTTGACACAGTGAGACTGGTCGTAACGGTAATGGAATCTGTGCCTTCAGTGGGTTTTGATTGAGTCATTTTGAAGTCTGCACTTGGGTATTTTCATCCGGCTATCATACCATTGTCAGGTCATGTAGAAACGAGTGTCTGCGAGGATCTGCGAGGGTGTGCGATACGCAGCGAGAGTTTACTGAATATTCAAACAGAAGATTGCGTTAAGCGTTTCAATTACTAGTTTATATCATAGTGGGAGTAGAATGTTCTTATAGGCCTGTAATTATATTACTTCGTACGATGTAAGATCATTTCCTATATAAATAAGTATTAGTATATTCCCCAAGGAGTTGAGAAGGTGAAATGAGCGCACACTGATCCATTGACCGGGGTAATAATAGTGTAGCACTTTGAACATGCTCCTAATAGTGCATGAAGTCTTGCGAGACATAAATCCACATTATTATTATATGTATAACACTATGATCTGGTGTTATTAATAAATATAGATAGATTGTATGTTCTCCAATAATAATAATAATAATAATAATAATAATAATAATAGAAAATATTTCAGTTACTACTACTACTACTACTACTACTACTACTACTACTACTACTACTACTAC
>JAUTBZ010047998.1:0-18526 GCA_032361785.1 Lepetodrilus galriftensis
TTCGCTGGCGGCGGTTTCTATGGGTGTTGTTGTCATTGGAGGCTCTGATTATTGTTGTTTATTTGAGTTTAGCAGTTCCACTCACTAGGCTTTTATATTTTTTATAAAGACACTAAAAATAGCCGTCCTTCCAAATGCTAATCAATAGAATTTGAAGTGACTAAACTTGACCTAGGGTAATCCATTGGATTATGATAAATCAATGCAAACAATAGTTGAATTACCAGAATACATTAAGCAGATTTCTAAACTATTAAGTGATTCTGAAAAACAAGGAATCATAAATTATCTAGCAGCTCATCCACTCTCAGGTGCAGTGATGAAAGGCACTGGAGGAATAAGAAAATTCCGATGGGCAAGTGGAAATAAAGGAAAAAGTGGAGGTGTAAGAGTCGTATACTACTTTTACAATGAGTCAATGCCACTTTTCTTGCTTACAGTATTTGGTAAAAATACAAGGGCAAACTTATCAAAAGCTGAGCGCAATGAATTAGCTAGGTTTGTCAATCTACTCATTAAGAATTATGGTGAAGAAAATGTCTGATTTTTTTAATAGCATTAAACAAGGCCTTACCGAGGCAGTAGAGTACTCTGAAGGGAAATGCTCAAAAGCAGTTGTCCATAAGTTTTCTTCAATTGATGTTAAAAACATTCGTTCAAATTTAGGAATGAGCCAAACTGAATTTGCATCGGCTTTTGGTATTAGCGTTAGCACTTTACGTCATTGGGAGCGTGGAGATCGTGCGCCTCAAGGCCCTGCTCTTGTATTGTTAAATGTGGTAGCAAAAGAGCCTAAAGCAGTTTTAGCTGCTCTTGCTGGATAGATTTCATATCCCTCAATCCACACTTTACTCTTCAATGTAATGACATGATTGAAAGTAAACACCTTCGTCTGTTGCATAAAGAAACTCAACGCTAAGCAAACAACGCCCTACTTTCGCTCATGACTTAATCAAAGCCTCCTTAAGGAGATCCTGATTAAGTCGGGTGAAATTTTTCAATTTCCAGAATTGTTCAGTTTTTGTATAAAAATCGAATGAATAGCGAGCTATTTGTGAGATTTTTAGGCGAAAAATGGGCAATTCTGGTTTTGAAAAAATCACTCATGACTTGTTCAGGCTTTCCTTAATACAGGGTTTACATAGCTCTGGAGACTTCAGACTAACATTTCACTACTCATTTTATCTTGCTGATAAATAGATGATTCTCACTCAGTCGAGCTAGAATCCTATGTTTTCCAGAGAACCGAAACCATATTAATGTTTACGTCACTACTCTCTTGCCTATAGAATAGGCAGTTTTCGCGATAACCAAATAATTATAAAGGAATTACAAATGCCCTTTCCCGATGCTTTTTACCGTTGGCGCCCTCACCCATGGCATGGACTTAATGCAGGTGAAAATGCACCTGAAATCGTCAATGCTTATATAGAAATCACACCTTCTGATCCTGTTAAATATGAAATTGATAAAAAGACAGGTTATTTGATGGTTGATAGACCACAACGTGCATCATCATTACAGCCTTCACTGTATGGCTTTATTCCTCGTACTTACTGTGGCAAGCGCGTAGCAAAGCTCATGGGCGATGGTTTGAAAGGTGACAAAGATCCTCTGGATATTTGTGTATTCTCTGAACGACCTATTACACGTGCGGATATTCTTTTGCATGCACGTGTTTTAGGCGGACTACCGATGATTGATGAGAATGAGTCAGATGACAAGATCATTGCTGTACTGGCAAATGATAATGTTTGGGGCGATGCGCGTGAGCTTACAGACTTACCTAGTGTGCTCATTGAAAGACTTGATCACTACTTCAAGACTTACAAGATAACACCTGACAATAAGAGCAGCGTTGAAATTGGCGAGCCTTATGGTCGTGAACATGCTCAGAAAGTTATTTCAGCTTCGATGGAAGATTATATGGAGCGTTTTGGCGAATAGCTAAAAGCCTTTTTAACCACGAAATACACAAAAGACACGAAAAATAATAAAACTTTCGGGTGGTTTGTGTGTTTCGGGGTTATCCCTTCTCCTCTAATAGCCTTCTTTTTTCTTTACGTTCTTTTCTGCCTACGCCCATTAGATATAATGTGGGAATGGTAAAGAGTGACAGAATTGTTGAAAACCCTACCCCCCAAACTATCGCTGTGGCAACAGGTCCCCAGATTAGAGACTCCCCTCCAAATCCCATTGCTAGTGAAAACAACCCTGCAATTGTTGTAAAAGCCGTAATGATAATCGGAATAACGCGCCTGCGTGATGCGAATACAATGGCATGCAACGTACTCATTCCCAACTGACGACGATCATTTGCAGCTGAAATTAATACGATAGCTCCATTCACTGCAATACCCGCCAGAGCAATCACGCCATAAAGCGTGTACAAGCTCAGCGGACTACGGGTAAATAGTAAGCCAAAAATAACACCTGAAAATGCCATGGGAATGGTTGCTAGAATAATCAAAGGCTGAAAGTAGCTTCTAAACTGTGTACCCAAGATCAAGAACATCAGCCCTACTCCCATTAGAAATAAGCCACCCATTGCATCCATACTTTCATTAATATCATCCATTTGCCCAGCAAAGCTAAGATCAATAGTCGGATATTTAGCCTTGTGCCTACCCCAAGCTTCCACCAATAATTTATTGGCTTCAACCGTGTTCATGACGCATTTTGTATGATCTACGGGCGAATCATCGTAAAGCGGCTTGATGCGGCAATCCCAAAATGGCTCATTGTCATATTTTGCTAGATCAGCCTCTACCGTAATTGAGCGTCTAAAATTATGATGGCGAATACTGCCTAACGATAAAGCACGATTCTGATAGACCAACTGCCGCAGCGCAATACTTTTGCCATTAGGTGCTGGAATATGGAAATCAAGAATAGAACCAATATCATAGAACTTCTGCTGTTGTGGGCGAAGCCTAATCACCAGCTTCTCGCCTTTATCCTGCATGTCTGCGACTTCTTCACCATCAACCAGCAAGCGAATAGTACGGGTAATCTGTGCAGGGTTAATACCTGCTCTTCGAATAGCATCATGGTTCAGGGTAAGACTGAGCGCCATTTGCCCTTCACTGGCGTTATCACTTATATCTTTAATCGCCCCCATACTTCCCAGCTCTTGCTTCAGCAGATCCGCCACTTCACGAATAACGGCAAAGTCATCACCCCTCACCTTAACGCTAATCGCCTTACTGGAAGGAGGCCCCGATGCAAACATCAAAAAGGATATATTTGAAGCGCCTGGAATAGACTCCACATCTTTACGCATGGATTCCACAATATCTTCAACTCTACGTGCTTGCCCAGTATCAGGGTTAAGCCCTACAACAATCTGCCCATAACGGTTACCAAACATGGGCGCTGTTTCTGTATTCATTAGCCCGACATAACTTACAACTGCACGCGCTTCATTCTTTTGTAAATGCTTCTTTACCTGCTTTTCAACCTCAAGCGTTTTATCCAGTGTTGCCTGTAAGGTCGACGTAGCGGACATTTCTACATTGACATAAAACAGGCGCAAGGTATCTGCGGCAAAGAAATCAACCTTGATCATACCTGCGCCCAAAATACCTCCTGCAATAGCAAACATGATAAGCACCATACCCAGCGTCATTTTCGGCCAGCGTAAGGAGCGCACAAGCAATACAGCATATTTATGACGAAGCCAGCGCATGACTTTGGTGCGTATGCGCTGGACTTTACCTGGCTTAGAAAGGTCACCTCCCATCACGGTTACATGCGAGGGTAGCATCCAGAATGCTTCAACCAGGCTAAGTAGCAGTGCAATACTCACCACCATTGGTACAACCATCATGAATTTACCCAATATCCCAGGCAGTAACATTAATGGCAGGAAGGCTGAGATAGTCGTCAATACGGCTGTTGTCACGGGCTGAGCAACTTCTGATAATGATTCAAGCGATGCCTGTAATGCAGACATGCCACGCTGCATACGATAGTAAATACTTTCGACCACAACCACCGCATCATCAACCAGCATTCCTAGCACAATGACGACACCTAGCAAAACCGTGACGTTAAGCGTTTGCCCCATCACTTGTAGTATCCAGAATGTTCCCGCAAGAATAAATGGAATGCCAATGGCGGTAAGAAATGCAATGCGAAAACCTAAGAATAGCCACGCAACCAAGAGCACCAGAAAAAGACCAATAACAGCATTAGTTTGCATTACATTAATGGCTTTTAACGTTTGCTCCGTCTGATCATCAACCATATTTAGCGTGATGCCTGTACTAGATGCTATTTCGTTCTGGCTATCTACGTACTGGTTGATACGGCTGACCAGTTCAATAATATTGGCGTTATCCTGTTTAAGAATAGAGAGCAATATGGCAGGTTTGCCATTAATGCGCACTTCCTCCGTTGCTTTCTCACGCGCTCTTTCCACCGTTGCAACACGCGAAAGTGGCACTTCACCATTTAAACCTGGAATGGGTAGTTGACTAATAACACGAGGATCACTGGTTTTACCCTGCAACCTGACCAGCCAGTTCTGCTCCCCTACGTCTAATTTGCCCGCTGAAACATCCTGAAACCAGACACTAATGGCATCTGCAACCTGCCCGGGCAATAGATGCAAAGCCTCAAGCTGGCTTCTGTCATAACTGACCAATAACTGTGGATTATCAAGCGCTGTAGCATCGACACGATCAACACCCGACATATGCTCAAGATGTTTCCTGATGTTCTTTGCGGTAACCCTGAGATTCTCATCGTCAGCCAGCCCAGTCACAGCAATCATTGCCGCAGGAAAAGCATTGCCAGAGGTTATCTCAAACAAATTAGGCCCATCTACCTCATCAGGTATTAAGCTCTCGGAGTTTTGTAACCGCCGCCGAAGGTCTGCTAGGCGCTTATCGAAAACACGCTCAGGCAAATCTTCAAACCGCACAAGGATACTGGACACACCTTCACGACTACTGCTTGAAACAAAGCGCATATCAGGTATGCCACTGATTTCATTTTCAAGCACATCCGTAATGCTTTTTTCGACATCAATCGCACTGGCACCAGGATAAATAGTAAATATCCTGATCCAGTTAAAATTAATAGTGGGATCTTGCTGACGCGGGAGGGCTTGATACGCAGCCAACCCCATCACCAAAACTAATATAAAAGACAGATTAGCCAGCACATGATTTTTGAGTAAACGACTAAACATACACGGCTATTTCTCTTGCACTGTAATGCGCTGACCATCACTGACAGTATGGCGATTAATATCAATAATCTGAGTATGCGATGGCAGACTAATAACAGCTGCGTGACCCTCGCGAGCATCGGGAAGTGAGCGGAATATTGCTTTGTTATCTTGCGCGATCATTACCCCTAGCTTGCCCTTACGCCGCACAATGAATTCTGTTGGCAATAAACGCCGTGCATCCTTCCAGAGTAGTCGACCTGAAGATCCTGCTGACAGTGTTGATGTTGATTCCTTTAATTCAAATCGTACTTCTTGTGTATTAGCATCATCTTTGATTTCTTGAATGACAGCACGTAAACGTATCGTCAGCTCTTGCCCTGTAAATGAAAATATCAGCTCATCGCTTTGTTTAAGGCTTTGGATATCTTCAGGTGATAAATCTGCCTGTATTTCAAGCGCTGAGGATTGCAGGATTTTAACGACGGGCGTACCTGGCATCAGTAGCTGCCCTAAACTAGCCTGTTTTGAAGTTATTTGCCCACTAAAAGGCGCTTTAATCTGACAGCGTTCAATAGCAATTGCGGTTGATTTAAGCGCAGCTTTCTTCGCATTGATATCAGCTTTTGCAACCGCTCTTGCCATTACAGATTCATCTAGTAATGTTTGTGGAATAGTATGGTTGTTCCTGAGTTTTAGATTCCGACTGTATTGCTTCTCGGCATGAGCCAATTGCGCTTTTGAAGCCTCTAATCCAGCCTTTGCTTGCTGCCGTGCCAAACGGTAATCGCTACAATCAATCTTCGCCAGAACCTCACCTTTTGAGACCTGATCCCCCTCACGTAATGATAGCTTTACAACGCGCCCTGTAATCTCAGCACTAATAAGCGTATGGCTTAAGCTAACAACAAAGGCAGGGGAATTATGTTTTGCAGAGACAACAAGCTGTGATAGCGGCCTAACGGTAACGGTTGCAAGGGGCGCAACAATATCAGTTTGCTGAGAACCCCACGCAGGAAAAATAGCAAATGAAAAAGTATAAATCAGGAGTCGGATTATCAATGTATTCATAACGATGAATACTACACTAGCAGATATTAGATAGTTATAGAATTATACAGGAAGTATAAAAGATTTTAGGCTGTGGAAAGATTAAACTCTGATATTTAATGTTTTCACAGCCTGTCTTACGATGCTTATTGGGTGGACTTACATCCTTTCGCATTTTCCTTCTTTGCCTGACAATCAGGCTTATTCGCGATTAAAGAAGTATCTGGATCATATTTCAAGTGCTGAGACAACACCCAGCCACGTCTGTTTTTCCATGAAATCTTACGCCAAACCCGTTTACCATAAATTTTAGGTCTATCCCGCTCTATTAGCCATTTGGAATGCAATGGAATCGAGGTAATGATCTCTGAATGCTTAGTAGGAAAACGATATAAAGGAATTGTTTTTCCACTCGTTTCTACTTTGGCAACCATATACAACTTCAACGCATCCGCCATGGTTAACTGACAAGAAAATAAAGATAAACAACCAATTACTGACACTACTTTTTTCATATAGCCCTCCTTAGTTCTACAAAAAAGTCAGCTAAAATAATATCTTCTAATCACTAGAAAAACAATTGGTTAATAATTATCAGCTAATAAACTGAAGTTATTACAAGGAAAAATAAACATATGCGAGTAGTAACACAGCACAACGCTGACCTAATCAGCTCAAATATATTGAGGATTTCTGCTATATGATGATATAAATAGTGTTTGTTATTTACGCATTCCTATTTTCCTGTGCTACACATATCCCTCACAATATTTCGATAGTCACTAATGATAGGGTCAAATTCTATAAAGCGGCTATTCACCCAACCATTACGACCATTCCAACGTATTTTTTCCCATGTAGATGGGCCAATTTTTATTTTTGTTCTAGGTAGCTTTATAACGCCAACAGCATTATGCGGTAGCGTCGCTATAATCGCATGTGTTACACCAGCGGCCTCTCTAACCCTAAGGCTTTGCCCTCTTGCCACACCTGTTACTCGATATGCTTTAATAGGCGAGCCAGTCTTTGCCCCTGTAGGGTAACCGCAACATAGATAGTTTTGAGAATGCTTTTTCATACACTGCTGATGCTCATAGGCAAGCTTTGATGCGGTGACGTCTTGGCTCATATATTGTGAGTCAACCCAACCCTCATGAGCCCCCCATTGAATTTTTCTCCAACGCTCTCCTTTTTTTCCACCTTGTTCTTCCCAGTTCTTCTTAATCATCCAGCTAACATCGAAGGGAAGCTCCATAATAACGCTTGAGCGTGCAGACGGTTTTGTTCTGAGAGGCAAAACATCACCCGCTTTAACATGATCCACCTGATACACTTTCTTTTTATCTGCAAATGCAGCTCCACTCGTCAGTCCTAGTACTAATAAACAACTAATAGCAGATGAAACTAGCTTAATCTTCATAAATCAACCTATATAAATTCTTTAATAATATTAGAAACATAGTACACACTCATTTTTTTTACAAGTCAACAAAGTATCAAGTGTATACCTATATCTAGAAAGATTACAGCTACATGAAGTGCAGCTGTGTTCTAAATATACGCAAAGTAGTTACTTTTCAAAGCAATGTAGCCGCTAATCACCAAATAGCTCATAACTACCAATCTTGGCATTGACAGATTTTTACAACTCATTAAATTCTGTTATCTGCATATAAACGAAGTTTCTAATTTAACCGTTAAATTGGCACTTACTTTTTTTAAGGATTAAAAAAGAATGACTTATTTACTTTCACAATTATGGTTTTGCCTTATCCTAGCTACGATACTCGGCAGTGTTATTGGCTGGTTCTTTCGTGGTGGTTGTAGTAAAAAACTATCCTTAAATGAAGAAAAATGGGAAACACGTTTTGCCAGACTAACAAGTGAACGCAACTCTTTGCGCATGGGAGTTCGTAAAGGTGAGCAATATAAGCTTGAACGTAACCAACTTATCAGCCGCATATCAATAATGGAAAGGGCTGCTGAAATATCAGCAACTAGCCTTAAATCAAATAAGCTGAATATTAGTAAATTAACACTCAACTCTACTACACTAAATACTAACTTAGCACTTGAAAGAAGCAGAGTTGAAGAACTATCCGTACAGGCATCAAAAGTACAACAAGAATTAAAGAAGACGCAACAACAAAAGCAAAAGTTGCTATCTGAGCTTGAGCAAACATCTACAAAACTAACATCAACAACTAATGATTTCATTAGCCTTTCTTCAAAACATTCAGACACTGAAATTCATCACGAAGAAGCCATACAACAAAATCAAACTCTATCAAGTACAGTTAAAACCCTTAAAGACGAACAAGTTAACGCCCTGCAACTAAAATCAGACCTTGCAGCAGCAGAAGCTAAATCCAAGTCATACTTAAATAGAACCAGCAAGGCAGAAGAAGACAGCAAAAACACTCAAGCAAAATATAATGCTCTTGAAGAGAATTTAAATAAGAGCATCATCCGACTATCTGATGCAGAAGTCGAAATTGCCACTCTGAAAAGCGAAAACAATGAACTTCCCTCATTAAAAAAGCAGCTTGTAGAAAACAAATACATCGTTAAAAGCGCTCAAAAAATCACTCATAAGGTAGATGCTTATAAAGCTGAAACAGATAACTATCGGGCTAAGCTCATCGATACGGAATCCAAGCTTGAAGTAGTAACTGGAATGTTAGACTCCGAAAAATCCTCAATGACCATACATACCCAAAGCAGTGATAAACAAATCAATATACTAGAGGATGAGATTAAAGAGCTACATGCAAAGCTAGATGCTAAATCAGCAAGGCTATCAGATGCCGAAACTAATATTAATAAATTTAAAAGCGATTTTAACCAAAATTCAAACCTGACTGATGCGGTCAAAGTTGAACTCTCTACTGCACAACAACAGCTCGATGACTGTGAGAAAAATCTAAAATCCAGCAAAGAAAAAAATAGAGACAGCTCCAAGCACATTAAGCAACTTGAAATAACCAAAGAACAAAACACCAAAACTTTGAAAGACTCTCAGGAAAAACACATAAAAATCAGACAAAAACTTAAAGAAGCACAATCTAGCTTTGAGGGACAAACACTCGAACTTACAGATGCAAAGATACGTATTAGTAAGCTTAAGGAAGAGGTATCAACACTAAAAACAGATCTAAAGACTAATAACCAAAAGCCAAGCCAAAACCTTGATAACACCAAAGCTGACGAATTAAGTCGTGCCGAGTCCACTATCAAGAAACTTGAAAATACAACAAAGCAAAAAGAGCTTAAACTTCAAATGCTCGCAGAACAATTATCATCTGCGCAGCAACAGACTCATCAGTTAAACGATAAGTTTGCAGCAGTACAAAGTGAGCTTGACCAACAAAATAGTAAAGGCGACACTAAAAAAAGCTTAAAGGACTATCAAATAAACGAAGAGAAACTTAAACAAGAGTTAGTTGATATCCAAGCGCAACTAAAGAAAACAGAGAATCAACTAGTCGGTGCAGAAGCTTGTATCAGAAACTACAACGTTGATGCCACTAAAACTAAAAAGAATTCTAAACCATCTGTACAAAACAAAACAAAACTCAAAAAACAGACCCATACTGCAACGGATAAAAGCACACGCAAAGGGAATCCGAACAAAAAGAGTAACGTGAAGACAACTCAACAACGCACACCTGACGTGAAAAAAGCAGTCAAAGAAATGGAACCTGTAGGTAATGCCCATCACTCAGTGACTAAAACAAGCTCTAACAATAACAAAGCAACAACAATAGATAGCTACAGTGATAATAATGATATTCGAAATATCAGCAATCTAGATACGAAAAGCTACAACATACTTGAGCAAAAAGGATTGTTCACAATACAAGCTCTCTTAGAAAAGCACCCTACTCTACGGAGCATTAGACAAACATCCGAGAAGACAGGCATTAAAGCACCGTTATTAGAATCATGGTGCAACAGAGCTGATTTATTAAGAATTAAAGGGGTAACTCCTGACTATGCAGAACTGCTATATGCATCAGGGATACGGTCGGTTCAACATCTAGCCCTATTTAATGTAAAAAATCTTACAAAAAAACTTGCTAAAATAAACGACATTAACAATATTGTGATGGCCCCTCCAAGAAAACCAACCGTAGCTGACTGGGTAACTCAAGCTACTAGATTAAAAGTAGCTATAGATTATTAACAGCTTCATCTTATTGAACTGGTTAATATACTAGCGCATCAACTAGTTTAAAGTGTCGTTATCAGTGATGTCGTCAAATAGTCAGATGCTAGGCATTTTCGCGAGTAATAGTCACTCTCTTGCGAGTGGAAATAACAACGCAGATGGCTGGTTTGACGGCCCACTGATACAGGTATTTTGAGCTGGTTGATGTACTAGTATCCACTTTGGAATTACGAATTCGGTAACAACCATTCTTAATTATCTATCGGCCCGCCTACCTACTGGAGTCAGCCGATTTACAAAAACCTTGGAGCAGCTTTTCAATACTACAGCAAATTAAATCTACCCTTGCTGACTAGGCACAAGCGTTATCTCAACTCGTCTGTTCTTAGCCCTACCCACATCTGAATTATTATCAGCGACAGGGCGGCTTTCACCATACCCAACAGCAAGCATACGATTAACAACAATATTGCGTGAACCAAGATAGTTTCTTACACTAGTTGCGCGCTGTACCGAAAGCTTTTGATTAAAACTATCACTTCCTCGGCTATCAGTATGCCCTGCAATTTTTATCGTGGTTTTTTCATATTGCCTCATTGTGTTTGATAGTGAGTCTAAAACAGAAAAGAACTGTGGCTTAATACTTGCCTGGGCAGTATCAAAAGTAATGCTATCAGGCATATTCAATACAATATTATTCCCTTGCCTATGTACTTCGATACCTGTCCCCTGCGTGGTTCTACGAAGCTCTGCTTCTTGCTTATCCATATACGCTCCAATAGCCGCACCAACGCCAGCACCTACTGCACCACCAATAACAGCGCGTTTATTATCATGGTTACTCGTAGATTTCCCTACAACAACACCTGCTAACCCGCCTATTAACGCACCCTGCTGAGTTTTTGTTAGACTTGTTCCAGAGCAACCTGCTAATCCCAAAACAACACAGCTAGTTATTATAATTTGTTTCATATTTGTATACATGCTTATCAATCCAATTGTAATAAATCGTATAATTAAGACACACACTCAGTTAGTTGAGTTCAATATTAAACTCCAGTGAGGCATCTAGTGCATTTGATACCGTACTGATAAACACATAGAATCCTCCACCTCATTATTAGTGTATTTAATGCTCTATCACATTCTGAAAAAAAATATATATATTATTCAGTCCCCTACTAAAATCTTTATAACAAGTGTTTATTGATCTATGTGGCAATTATTACCTATTCAATACTACTTTTTATTCCGTTTGTATTGACACTAATATCATGACATGAGAATGTTCACGCCACATCAAACCAACCAAATTTTCAGAGGTTCCAAATGGAAAAAGTCCTTGTACTAGAAATTAACGAAGTCAATTTTGACTTACTAGAAAAATACGCAGCTGAAGGCGTTCTGCCTAATTTTAAAGCCTTTTTTGAAAAACATGGCTACAGTAAGACTCATTCAGAGTCAGACCAAGGTGTTCTAAATCCTTGGGTACAATGGATTACAGGTCACACTGGTTTAACTTATGAGCAACACCAAGTTCGTCGACTTGGCGATATGCAAGACAAGCCTCATGAACAAATATGGGAACGTGTAGAAAAAATGGGTAAGTCAGTTGGTGCATTCGTTGCATTTAATGGCAAAAACAATCTAAAAGATCCCAAGTTTTACCTTGGCGACCCATGGAGCCGTGAAAAGCGCGTTGTTCCTATGACCGCAGCTTGGGCTGATGATGCTCTCAAACAAATTACACATGACTATGCTAATGGCCGCATTGCTATTTCATCAATAGCAAAGTTAATAGGTAGTGCTGCTGCAAATCTGCAACCGAAGAACTATGGTCGCTTTATTGGCTACGTAAAAGGTTACCTTGATCGTAAATTCTACCGTGCACTTGTCTGCGATGTACTGCTTGCAGATATTTTCATGAATATGTATAAGAAAAGTAAGCCAGATTTTGCAACCTGCTTCGTTAATGCTGCTGCTCACGTGCAACATCATTATATGTTCTCTTCAAAATTCTATGAGGGCGATATTAAAAATCCAGAGTGGTTTTTCAAGCCAGGCATTGATCCGCTTGAAGAAGTTTACAAACTATATGATCACGTTCTAGGCGACGTATTAGCTAATGTTGACAGTGACACGCGTGTTCTACTCATGACCGCTCTAAGCCAAGAGCCACATGATCGTCTTTCTATCTACTACCGTCTTGAAAACCATGCTGCTCACCTCGACGAGCTTGGCGTTCCTTACACAGATATTCAACCGCTAATGACGGAAGACTTCATTGTTCATTTTAAGAACGAAGAAGATGCAGAAAAAGCACAGAAAATATTTGAAGCTGTACATACAAAACTTGATACAGATATCTTCTATACAACAACTGCGGATGATAGCGCTAGAGAAAACAGTAAATCATCAAGCGTCTACTATGTAGATAACCGTAACGATGGAACTCTGTACGTTCAACTAAAGCCTTCTGACGATAGATACCCTGATAATTTCACGCTATACCATGGTGATAACAAAGAAATAAAAGACTTTGAAAAACAAGTAAGCTTTGTTTCAGTTAAAAACGCAGGACACAACGAAGTAGGCTATTTTGCTGATACGGGTTATAGCAAAGGCGAACTACCTGAAGATGTTTCTCTTAATGCAATTCCTGACCATATTGCTGCAATCTTGGGTGATGCTAATGTCCAACAGTTAGGGCAAAAAGCTGATACAGACATAGAAAAGCAATCTGTTGCTGCATAACGTTTAAGATCAAATCATCTGGGAAAGACAAACTCCCAGGTGATACTCCCCGCACATCAAATTTCCTACCTTCGATTTACCACTCCCTCCTCTTTGTAAACCCAATTAAATCCACGACTATTGTTCACTGAGCTGGCTAATTTCACAAAATCAGTACAATCAGCTACTATGCGATCTACAAAAACAACACTATCTAATCAATGAAAACAACAAATAAGCATAGCCACTGTATCTATAAACCATTCTCTCCCAGCATAGAAGCTCTTATGTCGCTACTAATAAGCCTTCTAATGCTTATTACACTCCTATTTTCGACAGCATATGCCGCTACTGAAGATGCAACAACTGCTGTCTTTGACGATGGCCTTCCCCTTACCAAGGTTAAAAAACATCAGGTAGCACCTTATGGTGCAAATTTGTTTAGTGGAAAATATCAATCGCAACGTAATGATGGACTAGATCCTGATTATCTTGTTGCTGCTGGTGATAAAATCAAAATGCATATTTGGGGTCTCATCCAGGCAAATGAAGTGGTTACTGTTGATGCTTCAGGAAATATATATATTCCTGAAATCGGTGCAACCAAGGTAGCAGGGGTAAAAGCTCGAAACCTTCTAGCTAAAGTAAAAAGCAAGATTAAAACAGTATACGACGATGGTGTTGATGTTTATGTCAGCGTACTCAGTGCAACCCCTGTTAGCGTTTTTGTAACAGGCCCTGTTATGAAACCAGGACAGTATTCTGGCTATGCAACCGATAGTGTACTAGCGTATCTAGCGCAAGCTGGCGGAATCCACCATACGCGTGGTAGTTTCCGTAAGATTAGGATTTTACGTGGTAACAAGCCTGTTGCCCAAGCTGATCTCTACCAATTTTTACGCTGGGGAAAACTGCCCAATTTCCATTTCAGAGATGGCGATACCATTCTTGTTGAACCCCAAGGTTCCACGGTTACTATCGCAGGTGATGCACGTAACCCTGTACGCTTTGAATTCCGCAGCAGCACCAGTAATGGACAGGAACTCATGAAATATGCCCGTCCTTTTGAGAGTGTGACTAATGTAGCCATTTCAGGCACACGCAAAAGCCAGCCATGGACAAACTACCAAACACGAAAACAATTTGGCTCTACCCGCCTACATGATGGTGATGTTATCCGCTTTACCACCGATGCGCAGCCTAGCAATATTGATATAACAATTGCGGGCAGTCACCTTGGTAATTCCTACTACTCCGTTAAAAAAGGTACGCGCTTACAAGCTTTACTAGACTATGTTTCTGTCAACCCAGATGATGCTGATATTAAAAACATCTACATCAAGCGTAAAAAGATTGCGATCCAACAACGCAAGAACCTAGACAAAGCATTAAGACGACTTGAGCGCAGTGTTCTCACCGCCCCAGCCAGCTCAGACGGGGAAGCGTCTATTCGCGCAAAAGAAGCTGAGCTAGTATTAAAATTTATTGCCAACGCCAAAAAAGCCAAGCCTGAAGGACGAGTTGTTGTCAGCAGCCATGGTAAAGTAAGTAATATCAGATTAGAAGATGGCGACGTGATTGTCATTCCACAGCTTAGCGATGTCGTCACAATTGATGGCGAGGTGCAAATACCACAAGCGGTTGCCTATGCTAAAAATGCCTCTGTTCTTGATTATATTGCCAGCACGGGTGGCTTTACAGACCGAGCAGATCACAAACGTATGGTCATTCAGAAGCCTAACGGACAAATAATGATGGGCAGTAATCTGAAAGTAAGCCCTGGTGACCAGATCCTCGTCTTCCCAAAAATTGATACCAAAAATATGCAGTTCGGAAAGGACTTAACACAAGTTATTTATCAAATCGCACTAGGTGCAAAAGTATTCTTCTAGCACCTTTTACTTCTACCATGAGGCTATCACATTTGATAGCCTCATAATCTCCTCCAAGAACACATGCACAGTGTACAAGTTATTTAGGAACCCTTTATAAAACCTGTAATCATCTGTTGTTGAATCAACGTGGCTATGTTGAGAAACTTCTCTGTATTAGTTTCCAGAAAAGGTGTTACTCCAGAAGAGAAGCACCCGATTCGTATCTCTAATAATAGTCTAAATAATGATTTGCCAATGGCCTGAGTCTGGGGCTTCCATTTTTATCTTTGCACCAGTATATAATTATTCTCACCTTCGCCATCGAAAGTACAAAAACCTCCCACTATATGTGCGCTCACTCTTTTGATGGTGCTGGCAAATGCTAACCACAGAGAAAGAGCTTTCCAATCAAGCGATATCATCAACTAAAATAAACCACACTAGCCGCTGTTGACTGGCAGTTAAAAGAGAACCCTTCAATATCAAATATACAGGCAGACAGGCTATCGCCTCAGATGCACCCAAATGGCCGTTACAATATTGACCTAATTATTATCAAAGTATTTAACTGAAAGGGAGTCGCCTGTTACATCGACAGCATCAACTAAACCATCATTATTAAAATCAATATACATGGATGTACTAGCAATGGTTCTAGAGCCTAACTGTATCTGAGTAGCTTGATCGAAAGTTTGGCTTTGAGCTTGCGTGAAAATATAAGACCCAAAAACAACATCCTTCATTCCATCATTATTCAGGTCAATTAACTGTACTTCTTCAGGGATTGAATGGATGGAGATAGTAAATTTATCGAGTAATTGGACAGAATGACTGCCTTGAGCTTCAACACTAAAGTATATCTTTAGACCTTGATCCCGCGAATAGCTTACAATATCGACTAAACCATCATGATTGATATCATCAACATAAGTTCTATATAGATATGGATCCAAATCAACTGAATCCAATACCGCCTCTTTCTCAAGAATCAATACACCTGTTTGTTCGCTATAACCGAACTGTAACTGGGTAAGCTTGGCATTTTCACCCTGCCCATCTGATCCTAAATAACTAAGAATAGCGATCCTACTTTTTTCTCCTTCTGCTTTTTCCAAAATTCTTAGCGCAGACCAGTTTTCAACTTGATAAGCTGTTCTGCTATTGGGAAGTGGATATTCAAGAGGATAGCTTAAAATATTTGATGGGTTATTTGATTGAAGAGCAAAATAAATAGACTCATCAAATATGTCTAGCGAACTACTTGCTCGCCATACAATATCTTTCTTCCCATCACCATCAATATCACCAAATACAGGATGATGATTCAAACTATATCCATTGAATGTAGGAAGTGCAATATGGCCAAGAAGAACCAAAGTGCCATTTGAAGATAATTTAAAGATTTGAAATTCAGAACCTCTCCTCACAATCAACTCAGCCGCACCATCACCTGTAAAATCCAATACATCAATGAGCTTCGTATTTTCAGAAAAAGCACGGAAAAATATGAGTTTATTCTCGAACTGTTTACTACTATCTTGTAAATAAATCCTTAGATACTCGCCAGGCACATCATTATATTGAACAGATTCTTCATCAATAATATCTAACTCACCATTACCATCTAGATCCCCTATAAATGTTTTAGCCGCGTAACTATTGCTATCATCAGCAGAAAATGAAATGGTTTCTGTATCTCTAAATAATGCTTTGCTTCTTACATGCACAATAACTTTTTCGTTATTACTTGTAAGGTCTTCATTCGCGACAGATACATGTAATTCATAACGCCCAGCAACATCAGGAGAAAAAATAATATCACTTGTTACACCAGATAACTGCCCTAAAGAACTTCCTTCAGGTGCTTCCACGACCCGCCAGCGATATGCATTAACAGGTTTTCCACCTCTACCGACAATATTTAAGCGGGTATCAGTTCCCAAGGTAATAAAGTGCTCTCCAGATATTGTAATTTTAGGCTTGATATACTCATCATCACTCACCGTAATAGAGCTATTAAACGTCTTATCTATTCCGAGACTATCCGTTACGGTTACCGAAACCCCATACCGACCTCTAACATCAGGTGTAAACTGAAAAACTCTCTCATCCCCTGTTAAAGAACCAATTTGGCTTCCAGCTGGAACTCTTGTAAATACCCAACGATAAGTATTGATATCAATATCAAAGTCTCTTGCTTGTATAGTTACCTCTGTAGTAACGGGAAGCCCTTGATAAGCTCTATCACGATAAAAATCATCCCCATTACTGATCACAAAAGACGAAGACCAAAAGTCTGTTTCTTCACCAAAATGTAATTCAAACTGCTTTTGTTCACTCCAATTTTGTCCATCAAAAGCTTTTAAACCAATGATATATGTCCCAAAACCTCCAGGATGCAGCTTAACCACGGGTTCATTACTATTTTCCAACCGTGAATCTCTTGAGTAAGCAGGGCTTTTTATAAGCTCCCATTCATAGAATAGGTAATCATTATCCTGATCCGTACTTCCCTGAGCATCAATCTTCACAATATCATCATGAGGATATGTACCAAAAGTGGGAATACTTAAAGGTGATGCTACAGGTGCGTGATTCTCATTTCTGGAAAAATCAGTAGCAAAGAATTGTTCATACTGAGATCGAAGATATCTAGCCTGTTTTCCTGCCCCAGCCACATATTTAATACTCACAATTGTGTTATCTGGATTTTCAGACCAGTCTGTATCTAACGCAATATCAGCAACGCTCTCATTAGCCCCCATTATTCTAATAGGATCCATATTCAAAGGTCTAAACAGGCTACGACCATCAAGCTCCAAATGATATCCTGATTGTATATCGACCTTTCCTTTATCAGAATAATAAAAGTGCCCAATAGCGCTAAGAACCTCAGACGAATAATCAGAAACTGAAACTTCTGGCAAATACACATTTTCCAGATAAAACTGCTTACCCTCTGAACTAAATACAATATTAGCAACTATTGCTGTATTGGCATTTACTGCACTGATACGAATTTCACCATCAATAGACAGGTTTCCAGCCTTGTATGCATCCAGCACAATCTTTGTTTGATAACTGTTTTGTGACGCTCCCAAGAATTCATATTCCACACTTCCTGAGTAGAGAACATTACTCTCGCTACATGCATTTGAGGCAATTCGAATAAACGTAGAGTTTTGTCTTTGATAAATAGTAGCTGTCTGAGAGCCACCTTGATCACAAGAAACCGTTTCTAGAGCACTAGGATCACCAATATGATTAGAAAGTCCGCTTGCAGCCTGAATGACCTCTGAAAGAATCTGGGTATTTACAAAATAATCGCTTAAAACTTCTTGAATAAGAACTTTATTCAATGTTGCTTGAGATCTATTACCTGTATATAAACGACTAGGGTTAACACTGAGAGGAATAGTTGAATCCAGTTCACTACTTCTTCTATTATTATTATCTGAGCCATTATCACCGCCACCACCGCATGATGATAGTATTATGGATAATGATATTATTAATAAAGCT
>JAUTBZ010048109.1:0-17478 GCA_032361785.1 Lepetodrilus galriftensis
TCAGTGGACCTGATATTTGACTACTGCGGTGCCTCAGGGCTGTGCCGTGACAAGCAGCTGCTGCAGCATCGTGTCGAAAACACAACCAAAGAGCCAGCCTCGGCTGTGCCTGTAATGCCAATATCGGTATCTGTGGTTGAGGTAGCATTGGCTACAGCTGTTGGGTCAATATCAGCATTACCGATCTGGATGGTCGTCACTTCTGGGGTTCTACTGTCTCCTTGATATATACCATCATTATTAGCATCAAAGAAACTGTCAACCGTAAATGGCAGAGCTTCTGATGTCGCAACATTACCTGCAAGGTCGGTTGAAGTGACCACGGCAGTGTAAGTGCCGTCAGCCAGTGCATTAGCGAGGGCTACTTCAGGTACTATCCAGTCACCATTTGCAGCGGCATCAATTTCTAATGCTGGCCCAACTGGATTATTATCACTATCCAGAATTTGTAGGCTAATATGTGCGTTAGCTTCAGCAGTACCTGAAAAAATTGGCCTATTGTCTTTGGTGATTTCATCATCATTTGTACCAAGATCAACACCTGTTCCGCCAACATTTGCGCCAAAGGTATCATTGTGTAGACCTGTAATCACAGGGGCGTTATTGTTGCCAGCGCTGCCATCTGCGTCATAGGCGGTATCAACGGTGATATTAACAGTGACACTGTCATTGGCAAAGTTATTGGAGGGATCAACCGAGCCAACCACAAAGCTGTGATCACCATCAGGCAGAGCCTCAGTTAAGGTGATTGACCATGAACCATCAGCCGCCGCAACCACTGTGTTCAGCGGTGTGCCTTCTTTTACGCCGTTTTCATCAAGCAGATAAATAGATATACTCGCGCCCGCTTCTGCTGAACCTGCTACGCCAGAAAATGTTGGATTTGGGTCATTGGTGAGAATGCCGCCATTTGCGCCGTCTGTGTTGGTTGTAATATTAAGTTCTGGCTGAGGTGCAGGGGCAGTATCGATTTGCGCCTGACCGTCAGAACCACCGCCTGCATTAGTACCAGCCGCAACATTATCGCTGACAAGGATGTTTGTTACAGCTAGGTTTGTGGTGTCGATAGTAAAGTCAAGTGCGTTAGAATTTGAGCTGACATTGCCTGCATGATCTTGACTGGTAACAGTCAATTGAAAATCTCTATCTGGTGTTTGTGGAAGATCTGCCAGATCAATATTAAAGTCTGAAAGACTGACAGTCCATGAACCATCTGCCCCTACCGTTATAGATTCAATCAGAGCTGCATAAGCTGCTGAATTACCACTAAGATCTATGGTGGTGTCTGGAAGTGCTACTACAAGATTACCACTAGCATCATCAATGACATCTGTTGTTATTGTAACAATATGGGTTTCTGTATCGGTTGTGATTGTGTTGACAATCGTTCTAGGGGCAGTTGCTTGATTGGCGTAAACACTTGGATATGTCAAAGTCGCGCTATTAATAATATCGCCTGGTGTACCTGTGCCAGAAAATGTGCCATTAGTCAGGCTGCTGACACCATCATCATTATTATCAATATCGCTATAGCTTAGCACCATAGGGGCGGCAGACGCTTCTGTGTCGATGATGAAGCCATCATTTAGATCATCTTCAGCACGTTCAGCAGCAGTGTCACCTACATTTTCAGTTTGAACAATGGTGGTGGTTGGGGCGCTGACATTGCCGTGGGTATCTGTCTGGCTGGCAGAGACGGTGTAAGTACCGTCTTCAAGTGAACCCGTTGAATCAGGGTCAAGGGCTTCAAGAGCCGTAAGTTCGTCTGGGGTTAAATTTTCACCAAAAGCAATCGTCCAGTCATCATTCCCATCAACCACAGCACGGCCATAAACCACAGTCGTACCATCTAAGGTGATGGACAGCTCTACAGTTGCATCCTCTTCGCCTGTACCATTAAAGGTTGGTGCGTCATTATTGGTAATGCCATCTGCATCATCTTCGCCCCCTGGCAGGCCATTGCCCGCACTGTCTGTTGTGAAGTCAATAATGATAGGGGCTGATGGTGCAAGAATATCAATGTTAATATCAAGATGATTGCTTGACAGAATATTATTGCCCGCGCCATCAGTAGCCACAGCATAAAATGCGTGATCAGCATCGCTCAAAATGGCGTTGCTGGTATTGGTAGGAAAGGTCCATGTGCCGTCTGGCAGTACAGTGGCTGTGCCAAGCAGTGTGCCTGTCAATAACGCGCCTGTTACTGCATCAAAACTAGGCTGACCATCATAAATGGCCACAAGCGTGTCGCCTACATTGGTCGAAGCATCTGTTGTACCCGCAATTATCAGTGCATTTTTGTTGGTATTTCCTGAAACAGGATCACCATTCATATCGGTGATATTGTCTATCGTAATGATTGTTGGCGGCGTGGTGTCAACTGTCACATCAAAGCTGGCAGAAACTTCCCCTGCAATATTTCTAGCGGTAAAAGTGACTTCACCCTCAGTAGCACTTGTGCCATCATTTGTAGGAAGAAGAGCCGTTATAACAGCAGCATGTTGGCCAACATTTGCCAATGTCCAGTCACCATTTATATCAGCAACCGCATTGCCGATAAAAGTACCGCCCAAAAAGACAGCCACAAATTCATTTGCTGCTGCGGTGCCTTTCAGCTTAAAATCATCATCACTGGTAACATGATCTAACGTGGTGTTTTGAAAAGCTGGGTTGCCTGTATCTTTGTCAACTGCAGTAATAATTGGGGCTGCCATGATGTGTACTCCTAAATAAAACTAAATTTTTGTAATATTTTATTTTGTAATTTTTGCACTGTATTTTAAGATGAATTTCAGATAATTCTGAATGTTTTGTATCAACAGAATATTTCTTGTTTTTTTTGGGCGATCTTAATATTTTAACCTGAATGTTTTGTCTTGAAGCAAAAACAATGCCATGTTCCTTATGGAATTTTTTTAGGCATTTTGGTTTGGTTATGAGCGGCTTGTTACGTCTATAGTTTTGGGCGTAATTTTATAGAAGATGCTGTGTTTTACGCTATTTTTCTAAAGCTTACCTGTTTCTTTGTAAACACCAAAATACTTTGGCCTATGATATTTTTTAAAAAGGATTGATGCTGTCTCTTAACATGGTGTTAATATTCGGACAATACTACAAATGAAGTATATAGCGTGATTTGGACTATGCAGATACCATAATAAAATTATGATTATTGTATTTCACCCCCTTAAATAGCCTAATAATACAAGATATTAGCTAAAATTTTAATCTTAACCATATTTAAACTTTACGTGATATAAATCATGTTTTTAGATGTTTTATTTGTGATATTTTTTGAAAATATTCTTTTTTGCACCCATTTTCACAGCTTATTAGTGTAACTTTTGCGTCCAAAACAGATCTTAATTTTAATCAAAAACATCTTAATTTTAATTTGAAAGTTTAAGACTGAAACCTCAATAAATACAAATAATACTTGTGTCATGACAAAGCACACCCTAAAAACACAGCACTATATGCCAACATAAGGAAAGGTATTGTGTCTTTTAAGATCACATCAAAATTTGAACGATCCATTTGGCATAATATGCTCAAAAAGCATTATCTTCATGTTATAATATCACTTTTGGCGCTATCTCCAGCTCTGCTACTGGCTAGCAATAGCGACAGGGGATTTGATATTACAGACCAAAGCTATTATCTGTTGTCAGCATTTTATCCTGAAGCAATAAAGGCAACAACAACCCTGTTTGGTTATTATACAGGTGCTTTATATAGGCTGACTGGGGAAAATATAGCCTCTTTTCGTTTGAGCGGTATTTTGATCCTTGTTATGCTGGCCTTGGCGCTGGCCTATAGTCTTCAGCGTTATCTATCTGCGCTTGGTTCGCAAAAACACAGTGGCAAATCCTTGTTTTTTCTGACCACTATCTGCGTTTCTAGCAGTATGGTCTATTATCAATATTGGATATTAACACCTTCTTATAACTGGCTAGCTCTTGTCTCGGTCTCACTCACCGCTATTGGTTTGCTTGAAGCCTCTCTTTTTGCCGCGTTGCCAGATGCTGTTTTTAAAGGTGACAAGCTGCTAAAATTCACCGCCTCAGCTATGCTTGTTGGCTTTGGTGGGTATTTGGCTTTTATGGCGAAACCAACAACCGCTATTGGTTTGGCACTTATCGCTCTATATTGGCTTATTGTCACAAAATTACGTCATAAATGGCTGTTATTTTTAGGTGCTGCAATAGCAACAGCCCTTGGTTTTATGCTGCTTCACATCTATTTTTTTGATGAAGGAGTGATCGCCTTCACCCAAAAGATAACGACAGGTATGGAACTTGGCGTCATATTAGGTGGCGGCCATAATATGGAGAGCTTACTCACACGGGCAAAACTGGATTTTCTTCTTATTCCAAATAAATTTTACAGCAGCCTACCCTTTTCATTCAGTGTCTTAGGTTTGTTTTTTGTTATTTTTTCCGTGCTTAATGGTGGCTGGATAAGCAAGATAAAGTCTTATTTTATAGAAATAATGACGAGTATTGCATGGATAGAACTGACTGTTTATCGGCCATGGCATCGTGGGATTGATGGCTATAACATCATCTCTGTTTTTTTGGTTCTCTCTCTCTCTGTTCTTGTCATCTCTCTCGTTTCAAAATCTCATTCTGCTACTAAGGTGATATCAAAAGATAGAAATTTTATTACCCTGATCCTTTTTTTCCTCTTCTTGCCCATTTCCTACAGCTTTGGAAGTAATAATGGCTTTGTGCGGCAGATGGCAGGTGCCTTCCTCTATTTTGGTCTGGCCTGGTTTTTACTGGTTTACTGGGGGCAGTTACGTTTTGGCCAAAAACAGGCTGGTGCTATTCCTATACTGGTTATTGCCACCTCTTTTCTTATAATTTATGATGGCTATAAACACCCTTACAGGCTTACTGCCCAGACCAACCTGCAAACAGAGCAGGTTCAAAGATTGGGAACAAACTCTTTTCTCAAAGTTGATCACAAAACAGCGTCCTATATCCATGACCTACAGGACAAGGCTGTCAGAGCTGGCTGGCAAAAAGGCATGTTCCTTCTTGATATGACGGGTAGTAGTCCTGGTGCAGTGGTTATGTTATCAGGACAGTTTCTAGGTGATGCTTGGTTGATTGGTGGTTATAAAGGATCAGCATCATTTGTTCAAGCAACACTAACAATGGTATCACCTGTCAAATTAAAGAAATCATGGATTTTGACAACCTCAGAAGGAAAGAGGAAATTACCATTTTCTATCTTAAAAAATATCCATCTTAACTTCCCAACAGACTATATCAATGTTGGTTCTGTTAGAACAGGATATCGTAATGAAAAGCAACTATTGTGGCGGCCAAAATAAAAATGCTATACTAATTGTCCAAAACAATTGATGTTTGGCTCACCCCTGTTTCTTAGAGCTTCTCACACATTATCCCCTTTATATAAAGTTTAAAACCAGTGAAACTTTCTATTGTCTCAACCCTTTATTTTTCCGCTGACTATATTGAGGAATTTTATCAGAGGATTACAAAAACAGCCTCAAGAATTACTGATGATTATGAAATAATTTTTGTCAATGATGGCTCTCCAGACCATGTTTTGGCGCTGGCTTTGGCACTCAGATCAGAAGACAAGAAAGTCAAGATTGTTGACTTGTCCAAAAATTTTGGTCACCACAAAGCCATGATGACAGGCCTTGACTATAGTCTAGGCGAACTGGTTTTTTTAATTGATGTGGATCTTGAGGAGGATCCAGAACTCCTTGATATTTTTTATGATACCTTACAAGATAATCAGGGGGTAGATGTTGTTTATGGTGTTCAGGAAACGCGCAAGGGTGGCTGGTTTGAACGTTTTAGTGGTTCACTGTTTTATAAACTGTTTAACCTGTTACTCTCCTTTACCTATCCAGCCAATACCTTAACTGCCAGACTTATGACCAGACGCTATGTTGAGGCCATCACTTTACATAAAGAAAAGCAGTTTGACTTATGGGCTCTTTTTCATATGGCTGGTTTTAAACAATATCCTCTCACCTGCCAAAAGGGATCCAAGGGATCTTCTGTTTATTCCTTGCGCAAAAAATTTATGATGGCGCTGACAATGATTGTCTCTTCTAGCAGCAAACCGTTGTTTTACGTTGGTTTGATAGGAATGCTAATAACCATCAGTGCCATGATCTTTGTTTTTTATGCTATATTTCTAAAAATATATTATGGCATAGTGCTGGAAGGCTGGACCAGCCTTATTATATCTATTTGGCTGGTTGGTGGTCTTAATATGTTTGGTATTGGCGTGCTGGGGCTTTATATTGCAACACTCTATTATGAGGTCAAAAATAGGCCTGTCTCTATTATCAAGGATTACTATGGTTGATTTCACAAAAGACAATATCTATTATCAGGATAATTCTAACAAAGAACATCATTCCCAGATTGTTGGCTGGAAAAATGACAATGCCCAGAGGAACCGTTTTGATGCCTTGTCCTGCTTGTTACGTGAAGACATATTCACCCTTAATGATATTGGCGCAGGATTGGGAGATTTTTACAGTTACCTGACCCAAAAAAACTATAAGGTTAAACGGTATAGAGGATATGACCTACTCTTTGAGATGGTTGAGCAAGCACAAAAAATTTATAAAGACCAAGAGCATGTTTTATTTGAATGTTCCGATATAGATACATCTTTTAAACAGGCTGACTATAGTATAGCTTCTGGTATTTTTAATCTAAAACATGACAATAACACTTCATCATGGGAAAACTATATTACAAATATGTTGCACAGGATGGACAAGGCCTCACAGAAAGGTTTTGCCTTTAATATGCTGACCAGCTATTCTGATAAAGACAGAATGGTAGCTCATCTACATTATGGTGATCCATCCTATTATTTTGATTATTGCAAAACACATTTTTCTAAAAATATCGCCTTGTTGCATGACTATGGTGAGTATGACTTCACTATCCTTGTAAGGAAATGTTAAAGTATGGGATATTTTAATATTCTGGCCACAATCCTTTTTACGGTCTATGGCCAGCTTGTCCTAAAATGGCGTATTGACGACTATGGTGAGATGCCAACAGATTTTTTGGAAAAGCTGGTCTTTTTGACAAGGCTGGTATTTGATCCCTTTATCTTTTCAGGTTTTGCTGCTGCCTTTGTAGCATCTTACTTCTGGATGGCAGCCATGACCCAGTTTGATTTGAGTTATGCTTACCCCTTTATGAGCCTATCTTTTGTATTGGTGATGGTTTTTGCGGTCTGGATGTTCGGAGAACCGCTGTCCTTTTCCAAAATTTTAGGGATGATCCTCATTGTGGCTGGTATTGTTATCAGTAGCAGAAGCCTTTAAAGTCATTTCATAGCCTTCTTCTTTCAAAGCCAAGCACAGCTATGTTTGTTATCATAACATATAGCTGCCCAAATGAGCCATAAGTGATAAAAAGAAAGAAAACCTTTGCCTGATCGCCTCCCAATACCCTTTAATGTTCCTTTTTTAACAGGCCAAGAGCAAAACTATATCACCCAAGCTCTCACATCAGGACATTTATCTGGTGATGGCTGTTTTAGCCACAAATGTAGTCGCTGGCTAGAAGACTTTCTCGGTTGTGAAAAGGCATTACTGACCCATAGCTGTACAGCGGCACTGGAAATAGCAGCTTTACTCGCCAATATAGGCGTTGGTGATGAAGTTATTATGCCATCCTATACTTTTGTGTCGACAGCCAATGCTTTTGTTTTACGTGGCGGCGTACCTGTTTTTGTTGATATTGACCCTACAAACCTTAATATAGACGTCGAATTAATTGAAGCTGCCATTACACCAAAGACACGCGCTATTGTGGTCGTCCATTATGCTGGGATGTGCTGTGACATGAATGCTGTCATGGCAATGGCAACCCGTCATGGTCTGTTAGTCATTGAGGATGCTGCCCAAGCATTAATATCACAATATCAGGGGCGCACATTAGGATCATTTGGTCACTTGTCCTGCTTTTCTTTTCATGAAACCAAAAACATTATTTCTGGTGAAGGTGGTGCACTGATTATAAATGATCCTGATTTTGTTCAAAGGGCAGAAATTATCAGAGAAAAAGGTACAAACCGCAGTGCTTTTTTTCGTGGCCAAGTTGATAAATATAGCTGGGTTGATATAGGGTCATCCTATCTTCCGAGTGACCTGATCGCAGCTTTTTTATGGGCACAGCTTGAAAAATCTGAAATGATTACAACAAAGCGTCTCACGCTTTGGCAGCATTATGATACCGCTCTTCAGGAGATTTTTACCAACACATCTATCTCAGGCCAAAATGTACCAAAAAATTGCCAACATAATGCTCATATGTATTATATTTTGCTAGAAAACTTGGTACAAAGAAAAAATCTCATCAATTATCTCAAAGAGAGGAAAATCAAGAGTGCCTTTCACTATGTACCATTGCATTCAACTTCCTTTGGTGTATCTTCAAGCCGCCATTTTGGCTCTATGAGCGTTACAGATAATGTTGCGTCTTGCCAGCTCCGTTTACCTCTCTGGACAGGGCTAACGCTAGATGCACAAAACAGGGTTATTGATGGTATAAAAGACTTTTTCATTTCAGAACAATACAAAAAGAAGAAACTTTAAACCTTAACAACTTTCAAGTTTTTCTAAAAAATCCTGCCAATTTTCAATCTCATAATTTTGGGCAATTTTATCAATTGATAAAAATTCATCAGGAAATTTATCAACCCAAAATTTACGAATTTCAACATTGTTCAAAACCGAGTTCCAGCCTTGCATTTTTCCAGAACCTTCAAACTCTGCCCGATTGGAATCAGACGTGATTGTCTCTAAAAATTCTTGTTTTAAATGTTCTTTATCAATATCAGAAAGGCTACTTAAAAGTTTGTCCCGAACCGTTTTGCAGTGTGCCCGATAAGTTTGTTCAACCTTTGATTTTTTATCTTTCAGGCTTTCCTGTTTTCCAAGTTCAATATTTTTCAATTGAACCTGTTTTTTACGGTCTTTCTCGGCTTGTTTTTGCTCTTTTTGAAACAGACTTTGTTGTGGTCTATGGTCTGTTTTAATGGCTGTCACCAACCAGCCTGGATTAAGGTCTTTACCAGCTTTTAATTGTTTTTCATAATCCTTGATATGCCATGCGATCCGATCACAATCAAAAGCATTTATCAGCTCACGCGCCGATTTTTCAGAAACGCCATGACGCTTTTGCAAACGGTTCAGCAAGGTATGAGCCTTCTGATTTGTGTACTCAACACTTTGCGTTGTGACCACAGGATTATTTTTCATAATTATAAATTTAATCGCAACCACTTTTCGGCTTTTTTTGATAGGAAGCCATTCAAAAGCAATATCTGTTTTGCTATTAATTTCTGATTGTGAAGCCTCAATAACGCGCCGCCTGAAATCAGGATATTTTTTATATTTATCCTTGATTTCCAACATTTCTTTCAAGTCATCAATCATAATTTCTCGTGACCCAATGCGCTCATATTGCTTCAATAAATCATAAATCCGCGAGGCATAACTCCCATTTAACAAAAGGGCATATTCCAGACTGATTTTGGTATATTGTTCTTTGAGTTGCAAAAGAAATGGTGTCAGTTTTTTATGAAGAACAGCTGTTATCTGCCCATTGCCCCAGTCATATTCAATCTCATCAAACCAGGAAAAATATATAATTCTTTGTTTTTCATCATCCTTCACGCCAATATTACGCTGGGTCAGCTTATCCGCCATGTTCGCAATCAGCGCATAATAATTATCATTTTGTTTCAAGCCTGCAAACTCAACAAAATCTTTCACACTGATTGTGTAAGGCTTTAGTTCAGTATCATTTTTTGAAATTTGTGAGACAATCCAAAGCATAAAACGCCGCTCGGCAACGGACAGACGATAACGGCTCTCAATAAGCTTGTTCGCCCGAACAACCATAGATTTTTTATCTGGTTTTTCTAAAATCATCATCCAATTTTCTTATAAAAGTGCCTAAATTCAAACTATTGACCACGCTAAAAATGTCAATAAAAATAGTTGTCACCCTTGGTAACTACATAATTTGTCACCTTCACTACATGTTTTGTCACCTTTAAAAATAAAAAAGCTGAAACCCCTTCTTTTACGGTGACTCTGGACTATTTTTTTCTGACTACATAATTTGTCACTTTCACTACATGTTTTGTCACCTTTCACTACATGTTTTGTCACCTTTCACTACATGTTTTGTCACCTTTCACTACATGTTTTGTCACCTTTAACCCCTCTCAGACGCCTATTTACGCTGACTAAAAACGCCGAAAACCTTTAAAACGTTTAAAACGTTTAAATAATAATAAGAAAATTTAAAATTCTCGAAAATTTCCTTGATTGATTATTATTTTTTTATTTTTGAAATTTTAATACTCAGCCAGGTTTTGCCCTTGCGCCAAAAGTATAACCACCCGAAAAACAAAGCTTTTTGCCCTATTCTTTTTCTTGGATTGCAAACCATGGTTAAGATGAGATGGAAATATAGCATTTAAACGCGTTTTAAAGGCAGTAGAGGCACTGTTAGCGATAAATATGTGTTCTGGTAGCTAAAGAGATGAAAGATGCTCTCAGAGGGCTTGAAATGAGATATGTCTCAAAAGGAAATTATCAGCCAGTCTGAAGCGATGGTTTTATTTGGGGATAGCGTGATGTTGGTATCATAACATCAAAATTGAGAAATGCAAAATAACAAAAGTATAATTTACTTGATCGAATTTTTAAACGTATTTTTGGTCAAGAAATTTTCACGCAGGGAGAATCCTGATATTTTTAAATTAGGATGATCCTCAAAGCGAAACCTGTTGGTGAAAATTTTTGTTTTGAAAAATATGTATTGCAAAACAAGAGCAAATCACCTAGTCGTCCAAGGCATCATCAAGAAGTATGTTAATATATTGCTTGATTGAAAGACCTTCAAGGGAAGCAGCCGATTTTAGCTTTCTGTGTTTATGTTCTGGTAAATCAACAACAAGTCGCTTGGTTTTTTCGACGTTTTGTTCTTGATTATGTCCTCCTGTTATTGCTTTTAGACCTGTTTTTTTGCTCATTTTGTACCTGCATTTTTTGCTCAAAACTTTGACAGACAATGCTGTTTTAAAAGGTTGTAGATTTATTCATTTTTGCGATAATATTTTTTTAAAACAAAAAAATAAAACAGCTAAAGACATTGAATAAACATAAAGAATATAAACATAATTTCGAACGAAATGTACAAAAAAGTCATGTTATCCTTTTAAAGAAAACTAATTAATATTTTTTTAAGCCCTAAAGGGTGCAATGTCCAGATTGTTTTTTTTTATCCTAATAAAGGGATATTTTAGGAGGGAAGCAGGGCTTGGTAGTTATGTGATTCTATTTTATATTTTTATGTTTTTTAAGAAATAATGACGAAGAGATTTGTAAGTTAAATGATACTATTTGTTAAACTTAAAAAAGAACAGGTTGATTTTCGCGCACGTGTTTGAACCAAAATATTTTTCTCAACTAGATCCTGAAAATCAGAGGTTGTTGTTTGAGATGTTGTGCCAGAACTTTTTCAACCAAAGCCCAAGCAATCTGTTTAAAGATGGCAATGGTAGAGTGCGTTAAAGGGAGCAGAGCGGCTGACCTTAATCATTTGCTAAATGATATAAATAGAGATCATAATCTGTTTTAGGGGGATTTGGCACCAGAGTGTTAAGTTGTGATGCTGTAATGTATTTCATTCGAAAAGCAACCTCTTCAGGACAGGAAATTTTTAAACCTGTTCTATCTTCCATCACCTTGATAAACTGGCTGGCTTCAAAAAGATCTTGATGTGTTCCGCCATCAAGCCAAGCTGTACCACGCCCAATTGGCATAACTGTAAGTTGTTTCTGTTCGAGATAAACCTTGTTAACATCTGTTATTTCCAATTCTCCACGATTTGAAGGGGTGATATTCATAGCAATGTCCAAAACTTGTTTGTCATAGAAATAAAGACCAGGCACTGCTAGACCAGAAGTTGCATGTTGTGGTTTTTCAACTAAATTTGTGGGGATGCCATTCTTATCAAGTTCAACAACGCCAAAACTGCTGGAATCCTTGACTTCATAACCAAAAATAGTTGCGCCCTCTGATTGTTGTGTTGCTGTGATAAGTTGAGCAGGCAAACCTGTACCATAAAAGATATTATCACCAAGGATCATAGCAATATGATACCCTTCAAGTTCTTTGGCAGCCACACGAAAGCCATCAGCAATACCTTTTGGCTCAGGTTGAGCTACATATTCAAAACGAAGTCCCCATTGTTCGCCTGTTCCAAACAAAGCCTGAAATTGTGGCAGAACTTCTGGAAGGGAAACAATCACAAAATCACGAATTCCTCCAAGCATCAAGGTCGTTAGGGGATAATAAATCATAGGCTTATCGTAAACTGGTAAAAGGTGTTTGTTAACCACATGCGTTAATGGAAAAAGACGTGAACCAGTTCCTCCAGCTAAAATAAGCCCTTTCCAAAGTGCTTTATCTGATTGCGCCATTGCGATATTACTTCCCATTCGTTCCAAGACCAAGACGGTCACTTTGTTTCTCTTTTTGTTGCCACCATGTCATATTGTCAAGATACCACTGTACTGTCTTTTCCAGACCTGTTTCCAGCTTTTCAAACGGTGTCCACCCTAATTCACGTTTAATCTTACCAGCGTCAATAGCATAGCGAAAATCATGCCCTGGACGATCTGCAACAAAGCGGATCTGGTTTTTATAATTTATACCATCTTGGCGTGGTGCTAACCTGTCCAATATTTGGCAAACATGATGCACAATATCTATGTTGCTATATTCATTATGACCGCCAATATTATAAGTTTCTCCAGCCTTACCTTGCTCTATAACGAGAATAAGTGCCCTCGCATGATCTTCTACATAGAGCCAGTCACGTATTTGCGCGCCCTTTCCATAAACAGGGATTGATTGCTGTGCCAATGCGGTTCTGATGATGGTTGGTATCAGTTTTTCAGGAAACTGAAACAGGCCATAATTGTTAGCACAGTTTGTAACAATAACAGGAAGGCCATAGGTACGCTGCCATGCCCGTGCCATATGGTCAGAGGCTGCCTTACTGGCAGAGTAGGGTGAGCTGGGGTCATAAGGAGTTTCTTCTGTAAAAAGGCCTTCTTTGCCTAATGCACCATAAACCTCATCAGTTGAGACATTAACAAAACGAAATTTCTTTTGTGCAGCATCAGACAGACCTTGCCAATATTTCAAGGCAGCATTGAGTAAGATGGTTGTTCCGATGACATTGGTCTGGATAAAAATATCAGGGCCATCAATAGAACGGTCAACATGGCTTTCAGCAGCCAAATGCAACACAGCATCTGGTTTTTCACGTTCAAATATGGTTGTCATGGCAATAGGATCACAAATATCATTGTGTAAAAAGATATAGTTGGGACTTTGTGCTACCTTCGCTACAGTTGTGAGATCCCCTGCATAGGTCAATTTATCAATATTCACAACATGGTGATTTTGGTCAATCAGCCTGCGAACAACTGCTGAACCAATAAACCCTGCACCACCTGTAACAATTATTTTCATGATCACTTTTCATAGGACTGGATTAAGGATGTGAAGTTGTTTAACAGAAACTAATCATTTTCAGTTCTAAACCTCAACCATTCCTTAAAGTTTATTCAAGATATGTTTACACAAAACACAACAGCTTCCCAACAGAAGAAGGTCGCAATTGTTCAGTCTTGTTATATTCCTTGGAAGGGATATTTTGAGATGATTGCCAGGGTTGATGAATTTATTTTGTATGATGATGTTCAGTATGTAAAACGGCATTGGCATAACCGTAATAAAATTAAAACCCCACAAGGAGCGCAATGGTTGACGATTCCTGTCAATACCAAAGGGCACTATTTGCAAAATATTGATCAGACAGAAATATCAGGGCAATGGGCAGATACACATTGGCGCAGCCTAAAGCATAACTATCACAAAGCTCCTTTTTTCACCTTATATGAAAAGCAGCTTGAAACCCTTTATCAAAAGGCTGCAAAACTTAAATTTTTGTCAGAGGTCAATCATCTATTTTTATCAGAAATTTGCGCCATATTAGAAATTAAAACCATCATATCACAATCAAGCTCTTACCCTGCAAAAGGGATTAAGACAGATCGCTTACTTTCAATATGTAAACAAGTAGGCGCAACATATTATCTGAGTGGTCCTTCTGCCAAAAGCTATTTTGAAACAGAAAAATTTGAGCAGGCAGCTATTGAGACGGCATGGATGGATTATTCTAATTACCGCGAATATCCTCAGCTTTATGGGGCATTTGATCATGCGGTTACAATATTGGATATATTGTTGAACTGCGGTCCTAAAACCATGACATATATAAAAACAGCCTAATTTCATCCCCAAAAACAAAAAAAACTGCCCTTATAAAAAAGGACAGTTTCTAGTCTAGTGCATAGTGCGAGCAAATCGAATCGATTTGTGGGTTAAGATATGCGCCATTAAAGAGCTAGAGCAAGGTCGCCTGACCGAAATTGCTTGCAATTTGTTCTAGCATTAGAAACTCCCAAGCTAAAAAATAGTCTTGGAAGCTTCCATATTACCCTATTCCTAGAATAGGAAGTCATCTTCAACAAGGTCTGTAACACCTTCAGCTGTAATTGTGCCGCCATCGTCAAAGGTAACAACATTCCCTGTAATATTAAGATCAGTAAACGCCGTTCCTAATGCGCTTAGATCAATAAGGTCTTCACCATTGGTAAAGTCACCAATCGTATCAGCACCATTGTTAGCAGCAAAAACAAAGGTATCAGCGCCTGCACCACCAATAAAGACATTGTCATTAGTATCACTGTGGATTTCATCAGAGAAGGCAGAACCCGTTATATTTTCAACGGATGTTAGGTCAGCAATTGCTTCCCATGCAGAATTAGCAGAAGACAGGTCGCTATCATTCTGCGTCCAGACTTCCTCGCTACTATATCCTTCCTCACCTGAATAAGACAGGTCAACCCAAACAGCACTACCAAAGCTAGAGAAATCAGCAGTATCAGTGTCAGCACCGCCATCCATCTGATCAAGACCACTTGAATAGATGAATGTATCATCACCAGCGCGACCTTCTAGCTTGTCATCACCAGCGCCGCCAGCAAGTGTGTTGTTATTGCTATCACCCATAATTTCATCAGCAAAGTTTGTACCAATAACATTTTCAACATTCTCTACATCAGCAAGGGCGCGCCACAAAGAAGGAACGCCAGTCACATTTTCAGCATCCTGAGTCCAGATTTCTTCAGTTGAGTATCCTTCCTGACCTGAATAAGACAGATCAGCCCAGATAGCACTGCTAAAGGCAGAGAAGTCAGCCGTTGTGTCAACACCAACTTCCCCTAAAAGAGCTTCAACACCAGCAAGATCTTCAACATCTGTGCCATCACCAGCATCACCATAAGTAATAACGCCAGCATTCACGACAGGAGCTTCAATCGTTACGCCTTGCGGGATGCCGCTGCCAGTATTACCTGCAATATCCGTTGCTGTTGTGGTCAGGAAGACAGGACCAAGAGACAATACACCTGTTGGAAGTGTCCATGTTCCGTCTTGTCCAACAGTTGTTGTCCCAACGACTGTGCCGTTTGCAGAAAGCTCTATAGTCGACCCAATCTCACCAGTTCCTGTCACATCCAGATTAGTATCTGTTGTGTTTGTTCCTGCTGCTGCGCCGCTGTCATCAGCAATCAAGGTGATGGCAGGAGCGGTCACTGCTAAATCAATCTCAATAGGGAAGTCAGCAGAAGTCACTGTTGAATTGGTGGCATCTGGTGTCACCTCAGCGGTAAAGACATAATTGCCATTACCAAGTGTTGGCACTGCAAATGTCCAGTCTCCGTTACTATTAGCTGCTGTTATGCCAATATCAACGCCGTTTTGAAGGATATGAACCACCGCATTATCATCTGCGGTACCTGCCAATAATGGTGTTGCATCATTGGTAATGCCATCACCAGCAATATTGCTATCATCACTCATAGAGACAATTACTGGTGGTGTGGCAGGGCCTGCGACCGTCACAGGAAGTGGGGTAGGAGAAAAATCACCAACATTACCAGCAGCATCGGTGGCCTGCGCTGTGAAGCTGTGATCGCCATTATTTAATACGCCAGTCACAAATGTCCAAGAGCCACTATTATTAGGGGTTGTATGACCTAATGAAACACCATTGTCGAAAATCTCAACAGACGCTCTGTCTATGAATAAACCATCAACATTGGAATTGCCTAATATCGTCAGAACATTATTGGCAGTAATGCCATCGCCAATGGTTCCGCTATCCTCTGTAAAGCTATCAACATATGAGAGAGGGCCAGCTGTGTCAATTATTATAGTTTGGCTTCCCGTGACTGTATTATCAGCAATATCAACAGAAGTTATGCCAAAGTCCATTATCGTATTGTCTGGGAATGAACCACTGGCAGGGTCTGGGATTGGGATCGACCATGTGCCATCTGCGCCCACCACAACCTGGTTGTCTTGGACGGGTAACGGAATTGTCCCTGCTGTCACCGCAGCCTGAACATCAGCGGCTGTGGTAAAGGTGAAGATGGTACTATTAGTATTTGTAATAGTAATAGTTGCGCCTGGTTCGCCTGTGCCTTCAAGGTGCAAACCACTATTTTGGTTGGTGATCCCGTCATTTGTTGTATTGCTAAAAGGATTTCCGTTCAAGGTATCCAAAACGGTATTTGTACTATCCTCAGTTATACTGACGGTCACAGCTTCATTGTGAATACCATTTTGATTGAAGCTATTGGTATCAACTGTAATTACGGTCGCCTCAGAAGGCTGGCTGGCTGTGCCTGCTGCGTTGGTGGTAATGGCCGTAAAGCTATAGACATTATCCTGTAACATATTACTGTTTGGCACAAAAATCGAGCTGTCTGTGCTGGTGGTGACATCAAATGTCCAGTTGCCATTAATATCAACAACAGCATCACCTATTGGTGCGCCATTCAGCAAAATCTGAACGGTGCTGCCAGAAGCAACCAAACCATCCAAAACAAACGCGTTGTCACTGGTATAGTTATCATCATTGGTGCTGTCAGCAGCAACGAGGGCAGTTGCATCAAAACTGTCTTCTGCCTCCGCCAAATTTGGCGCGTTAGGGGTTGCTGGTGCATTATTGTCAATCACCATTGGTTCTTGAGCAGAAGGCGCGCTGATATTGCCTGCTGCATCCTGACTGGTGGCAGTGAACAAATAGCTGCCATTTGGCAATGAGGCCAAGGTTGCACTAAATGTGGCTGGAACAACGCTGACATCAAGCGCCTCACCTGACAAGATTGGTACGACAAGAGGGTTTGCAGCATTATTGATAGGATTGCCATTTGGATCAAGGATTTGTGAAAGGCGCACAAAGCCTGTTTTGGGGAAGTCTGGGTAGTCCATTGTGATTCACTTTCGATTTTTTACGT